>JAPYYV010003920.1:0-17472 GCA_030522625.1 Copidosoma aretas
GACGTCGTATGCAACGAGCCATAGGCAACTGACCGCCGTGCAACCAAACGTGAGCGAGCTTCGTGTACTCACCCAAATACAGTCACACACACTCACACTTACGCATACAACATTTTACCTGCTAATGGAACTACAGTCTCTCAGCCTGTTAAGAAAAGAAACTTAAATTTTAAACAGGGCCTAATGTACTGAAATAAAAGGTTTGTTGGGAAGTTGAAATTGGGCAACCGCAGGCGACTCCCGTTAGCCCGAGGTCATCTAATTTCGGCTTCCGAACGCAGCTCTGACGTTTGCTACAGGTACAAAATAAAAGGTATAACCTGAACAATATTTTTTTTAAATGCGTGCTGTGTTAAAAATACTTTTTTGTGTATAAGTAGTGTAGCTATGGGGGTTCTGGAACAGTATTCCGGCAACCCCACTAGTGCTGGATTACCCCTACTCAGCAGCCGGGCTTCCCCGCACGAGCTACTCAGAATTCCCATATTAGTGCCATATTAGTCCTACTGTACCGGCTCAACTCGATCAACAAGCAGTATTATCGACCGTCGTGAACCTCGTGCTATCAGACGAGCAGACGCATACTATTGCGTAAAGCAGCCTTACTTCCGCCTGCTTACTCCGACAGCCTTACTCCGGATCCCAGTGTGTGATTGAGCCAGTGCTTTAGCAAGGGCTCCCTCCGGGTTCCCAATCGCGCGAACTAAAGGTAAGTTGCTTAGCTAAATTGTCGTCCTATGGTCTCTGCCCTACCCACATGCGTGAAGTCCGAGGTCTAAAAATTTGTTAATACAGCTGTATAATCATCATTAATAACGCTCGAGACGCAATGCCCAGAAATATGATGCGCTTGCTCTCTACAATGTATTACATTTTACACTCATCTGAGACAAGCGTGAGCACGTTGCGTAAAACGCTTGGTGCAAGTTATACTATGCCTGGTCTGTCTTATCAATACGCGTATCGAATAATGCTGGCTTTGTCGACTTAAGTGTTAAGAGGTAGTGGTAACGGTTTCTACGTCATCGCGGACGATGTTACCAAGAGGAAGAGAGAGAGCGAGAGAAAGAGCAAGACGCGGAGGATGCTGTCGAGGCGGGCAAGAGGGACATAATAGAAGGATAAGATGTATGCGGTGGAAAACCACTCTTATCGACTCCAATCTACCGTACTGCTCGAGACGCCAGCTCTCTTAGCAGCTTATGTATTTTCTCATCTTCGACGCAGTCCTTCTATGCCTGCTTACTCGAACGCATTTTGTTTTTCATTTGGAGCGAGAGATATGATTAGTAGAGGCAAGGACGTTGTGTACAACGCATGAGTAACACAATACTTATACCTCTCTTACGCATTATAATATTCTGGCGTAGGGTTTATATTAGCAAATGTGTACGCACGTATCAAGTGATGCTGGCTATACGCGCGCTCGCATCACTATGCCTGGTCCATCTTATCAATACGGGGGGGGGGATCGAATGATGCGGGGCTTTGGTGACTTAAGTGCTGAAAGGCGATGGCAAAGGTTTCTACGTCACCGCAAAGGATGTCATCGAGGCGGGCAAGAGAGCGAAGTAGAGGTGCTGTGGTAAAGGTTTCTGTAGACGAATCATTGCAGAGGTTGTTGTTTAGGCGGGCAAGAGAAAGAAGAGCGCGAATATTAGGACGAGATCTATGCAGCGGGGAAACAGCGCAACTCTCGTTGACTCCAATCTCCCGTACTGCTTGAGACGCCCGCTCTCTTATTAGCGTAGGTATTTGACTCATTTTCGACGCGGTCATTCTATGCTTGCTATTTCGAACGCATTTCGTTTATCATTTGGAGCGAGAGATATAATTAGCAGAGGCAAGCGTGTCGTGTACAACGCTTGGCACGAGTAACATGATGCTCATACAACCTTTCTTAGATATTATAGCATATTAGCGTAAGGTTTATATTAGCGGATTTTCCATACTTTTACAATATATACATACATTTGATTTACAGTAAAGAGTGACAATGTAATAGTAGACGTAATAAAAGTGAAAAGTGAAACTGATGTTTAAAATTAAAGTGAAGGTGTTATTAAAGCAAATATATTATTGTGAATGTAAGAAGCCACTCAAAAAATAAAGTTTAACTTAAATATAAATACAGATATCGTTATAAATTCCGAGAATTGTAGCTGGTCAATTAAATAAAAAATACGAAACCAAAATAAAATTAAAAATTAAATCTAAAAGCTCACGTTTGGCGTTAGCAGTGCCTCTGCGACATGTTTTTTTATTTATCTTCTTTTCTGTAAAGGGGCACTTAAGTTAATACTACGTAAAGACATTTTTTATTCGATTACATGCATAAATATTGGATTAAATACATTGTATAGAATATAAAATTTGATTGTATAAGTTAATTTGGGTATTATAAATATAAGCTTTAGAAATGAAATCTATGCTGAGAAAACATTGCTTATTTAATTGATATTATCATTTTTGAAAGAACGAAAATATAATGTTGTCTTTAGTATCCTAAATCAGATTTAAATAAGCTTCTACATCGTAATTTTGGACTCTATTATTATGAGAAGGTTGCATGGGTTATGATGATTGATTATTTATAATATTTATTAAATTTAGCAATTTTTTCTGTTATTGATCAATAATAAAATGCTTATATGTATTTTCATTTTCTGAAAAGTTAATTAATAAATTTACATTGATTCCATCAATATAAAAAAAAGATAGATTACTGTTGATATCCCATATATGTTACAAATTCTTTCTCTTCGCTCTAACATATGGCATTTCCGGAAAATTTTTTTGTATTTCAAATAAACAACTTTCTGAAATAAAAATAAAATTAAGTCAAGAAAAAGAGTAATAGCATTTTTACAAATACTTACATAACCATTCTTTAATTCAAATATTATATTCATCTCGGCATTTTTAACTTCTATTTTAATAATGTTCATGATTTCAAAAAATTTACAATTCTAATTTAAAAATTATACTTTTGCTAATACATACTGTAAAAGATAGCATTTCTTATGAAGTGTTATGTCCAAGAAAGTTGTTTTTTCAAATAACATTAATGTGTGAGAAGCTAGTTTTCTTTTTAATCATAACCATAAAATTCAAACAAGCTTAAACATTAAATGAAAAAAAAACCTTATGACGATAAATGCATTTTTAATGGTAACGTAAACATTGTACGTTTCCATAGTTGTATTCGTTATAGTATATTTATATCTGATTTTCGGTAAAGAAATCGACAGTTTAACTGATTAGTTACGAAGAAACGATTACGATTCTACAAAAATTAGTGAATTCATTGTAGTTGTATCAATTTAAGTTGATACGTGAGCGGGTGATAATTTTTTTTGTCTGTATAATAATCATCAGAATATGTTTAATTCATTATTCTTCCTATATTATCACGACCAGAGAAAGGTTAAGGTTGTCAAAAAATGTTTGAAAAATTTTTTAATTTTGCTTTATCTGAGAAAATAAGATAAAACTTTTTTTATCAACTCAAATAAAAATATTGCTTAACTGTTGTATTGAATAAAGTATTATTTTATTCAGATATAACCTCTTATTTCCACGTTCTCTAAAAGGTAAGTAGACAAGTGTAAGAAGATTCAGATGTCCTATTTAAAGATTCGATGTGGACTACAATCATGTCTTGATTGGCAGTGCCACTGCCGGAATCATGCACTAAATTTGCCAGCGTAAAGGTATTACGTCCTACAGGAAAAGTTACATTTTTATTTGCTGTAAACTATTTATCATGAACCACTCTTGGGGTTAGTGCTTTCAATAAGATGTATAAGTGCATTGGTGAAGAAAAAATTTAGGTATCCTCAAAACAGTAGCTAATCAGCTAAAAGTAAAAAATTCGTTAGCATCATACGGACTTGACAAGTCAGCTCAGAGAATATAGAAAATGCCTCTTATGTATAGAAGGTCATGTCCTTTATAAATCTGGAAGCCAGTTTTAAGGTGTACTCCAAGCTTATTTTGTACTCCAATGACTGTTGGCGCTGGGAGCACAGGTGATCTTACCTTGCGGTCTTGGACAGCAGAAACGCGGCTTACCATAGGCGGTAGAGCTGTCAAATGTCAAAAATCTATTTAATAATTCCTGCGTGTATATTTCTTTTAGATATTTTAAGAAATATAGAGTCTTTTTGTGAAAATTATAACTGTAAAAATTTATAATTATAACTGTAACAGAAACGGTATCTATTATAATGAAGCTATAAAAATGCATAAAAATGGACATGCAAGTCAGGTGCTTGAAACGAATTGAAAGCAAATAAAAACAAACCTTTTTTCCTAATAGTCTTAGCGACAAGTAATTTTTGATTGTGACGATTAATTTTTCAGTTAAAAAAATACTGATTCTAGGATATTAGAGAATGTGGACTGAGTACTACTAAAAACCATTTTTTTTCCTTTCTGGATGTATAATGTCCTTTATTCACAATTTTTCTTTTCCGTATTCACTCAGAATTAAGAAAATGAACATAGTGCTCTTGTTATTTCAATTAAATCTGAAAAATAAATTAAAGCATTTCTTCCATCTAAAGATTTAGCAGCTCATATTTTTATATTAGGAATCCCACTATCAAGAATTGTAAAAATAACATTTTGCAAACAATATTTTTGCAAAAAAAAATCGTTAACCAGATTATTTTTTTGTATTTAAATCTACGATACTTATATTACAATATTGTCAATGATTGTATCATGTGATCGTGTGCGAAGATACTATAGCGCAAACGTGAGACTTGACTTACATTTTAAATAATAACTTGTATTAAAAAAAAGGAACTTCTACCTTGGGCCTTTTAGGAACCCTGGAACACCCTCGGTAGGAAAAATGACTCGATTGTAAAGGCTTGTTTTCAAAACTCGTTACGTCCCTCGCCCTTGGCTCATGCAGTTAACCTCTTGACACTTTTCCGTTTAACTAACAGTTTTAATACTTATGTAATCCAAGTTATGATGCTTGATATGATGCTTGTAACAATGTTTTTATCAAAAGAAGGTTAAAAAATGAATTGCTTGACTTCTATTAGTAAAATAGTAAATTTTGAAAGTAGTCTTAATCATTTGTATATAATTTTATTTTTTTGTACGAACTTTAAATCCTAACTAACCTCTTTCACCCTTATTCTTTCCTTATGAATAAATCTGCCACCTTTACGTTGGTTTTCATTGAGTAATTCCAGCACTAAAAATTTTACGTGGTTTTTATGTTTCAAACAATAGAAACCAATTGACAATTTGATTTTTTTTATTTTTTAAGGATTTATTGCTGATGTTAGCTTAAAGAACAGATATATTTCAATGTACATGATATTCATATATATGTAGAGTCTAATTGTATTATATTCCAATATTAAACATCTAAGTTCATAATTTCTCATCAAGTTTTGTTGTTCATTGCACCACAGGTATTGTAATTGAACGATTCTTAGCTATAAAAAGGGGCTGTAATTATAGTTACAATGAGCTGCACTATATAATGTACTATCATGTATAATACAGCAATAACAATTTGTGAATGAAAAACATTATACATCTGTAAATAAAAATATTATTGTTTTTAGTCTTACTCCAGCAACCCCCTTAATATCTTGGAATTGATACTATTTAAACTGAACTATTTCTCGTCACATTTAAAAAAATTTTGTCGCTTAAACGAATAGAAACGAAAGAAAATTTTATTGGCTCTGAATTCGTTTGAAGCTCTAGATTCATGAGTGTATTTTTATGCATTTTCATAGCTTCATTATAATAGATACCGTTTTCGTTACAGTTATAATTATAGCTTTTTTACAGTAATACTATTCACAGAAAGACTCCATATTACTTCAAATATCTTTAAAAAATGTACATGCAAGAATTTTTAAATGAATTTTCGACATTTGACAGCTCTACCGCCTATGGTAAGACGCGTCTCTGCTGTTCAAAACCGCATGGTATGATCACCTGTGCTCCTAGCGCCAACAGTCATTAGGGTGCTCAACTAGCTTGGGGTATACTTCGAAACTTTCTTTAAGATTAGTATAGGACCTGACCATAAGTGGTATTTTTTATATTCTCCGGTCAGCTGTATACAAATAAGGAGACAGATGTAAATTAACAATGCAGATGCACCAAACACATAACAGTGGAATCAAAATAACATTTAAGACTGAACGTCTATAATATAGTTGAAGAAATAATGTAAACGTAAGTCTGGTATGAAGTATATATGTAATAAATAACCATTATATGCATTTTTTATACATGAGAATCTATGGTTATTACTGAATCCTGCAGACGTGTGTCATAGATATCACGAATACGTAAGCATGTTTATGCTTTAATTGAACGTTGACTTTGATACGACGCTATTTATGCTCGGCTCCTTAACTGTCATACAGCTTATATGTCAAGTATGTATGGTGCCACTCATTATGGGCAAATTGAGGAAGTGGTTCAGGGGCAATTACCTCCCCCCTAAGCGCTAAAACTGAATGACCCTCGCAACAAAATTTTAATACTAAAGAAAAAATTATTAAACCTTTTACAAAAACTGCAAAGAAACACATTGTGGATGAACCCAGAAGAAATTTTTTCCACATAATCCAGTTTTTTGACGTCAAAAATTTGAGAATGAGAATCCTCTTTTTTTTGTATTATTTTTTCAGTCAATATTCATACATTACGTTATTATCGCCCCCTTATAGTCTCCTAGATTCGTCCCTGCCACACGTATTTACTACTTTTGGCTGATTTAAGACTGTTTTTAGCCTGACTGAATTTTTCTTCCATAATACACTAAGACATGATGTTAAAAACACTGACTCTTTACAGTGGTGTTCGCGTTAAAGTGTATGTGTAGTGGTCTGGACAGATTCGGGCGACTCTCGCAGCGAGGCGAGCTTGTACCTCTGCTGCGTTGTGCCTAGAGGGGGTTTACCCAGATACACGTGTCGAGTCTACCTGGTTTCAGGTCTAATATTCTTGTCCATATGCGTGTACGCACTCGTATAACCGTGTGCTCGGCCCTCCTCCTCCGGCGTTTAACTAGGAAGAGAGCAGGAGCTCACGTCGAGCGCTCGTCTTTACCTACTCCTTGGTTAGCAGCAGACTTGTGCGTGTCTCCTAAAGCACGGCCAGCTACGCCAGAGTCAGCATCTACTCGTGGCACCGAGTATCCATCATTTTCACGGCTCTCAGCAGCCATTTTATCTTGCCTCGTCCGAGTCCACCTGCATCTGTCCAGCCCTACAGAGAATTCAATAAGTATCATTTCAGTTATTGTACTTTGATTAGAGAGATACGCTTGTTGATTAAATCAAGTTGCATCTTCAGTTATATAAGCAAATTCTCTCATTGCTGTTTAGTTCGAGTTTCTAATTTTCTTATTTTGCTTTCGCCAACTGAATTGTTTTCGTGTCGCGACTTCTTCCTCGCGGTTGTTAATCAATTTATTGTACGAAGTTCAGCTTGAATACATCATTTGTTTATTGTTCAGAGTAATAATTCGGATGTTATTTATTTCATAATTATTACCTGTAAGAATTCATTGAACTTTGTTTGAATTTCCGAGACGTCGACTTACGACAAAAGGATAATATAAATTTGCATAGGTGATTCTATGCTCGATTAGCTCTCAAATTTGCTAATTGAGCGAGTCATACCAAAAAATTCATTGGTAGCAGAGCTTTGGTTTCCGAAATTCAGAAAAATAAATTTACATTGGAAACGAATTTCCATTTTAATATTCATCATCCAAACGCTTTTGTTAACTGGACATAACGCGGTGGGGAGAGGAGAGAGCAGCCAGCGCTAGCCAAGCAGCTATCGGTCTCTTTTTTGTGTGGGTCTTCGCAGACGGAGCCAACAGCGTCCCTACCACAGCTCTCTTTCATCGCCCCGCTAGGTACTCTCACGGCTTTTGTCTTCGAGCCGGACGGTAGAGTGTGCGGGGAGGGGTAGGTAGAGGCTTGTGCTTGGCAAGCGCACCGCTATATTTATCCCTCTCATTTTCTTCAAGTGTTGTTTCCGAGCTCATCAAAATTTCGATGAGTCAACATTCAAACTTGTAAATATTGTATAGTGTATATAGTATTTGGTATCTCGGTTAGCGTCGTGGCTAGACAAATAGATTGTTTTCAATTTGATCCTTGCTCTGATATTTAGTTGGTTGTTTCCAAGATGGAAAAAATGCATAGTGCTCAGTTGAAACCATGCTCTAATATACAAAATTTTTATACTAATTCGACAGCTAAAGTAGGCATAGATTTACAAATACTCTATCATTTTAAAACGCGATTGGAAATTTTAGAAAATTATTGGAAAACCTTTACTAGTCGTCATGACGACTAGCTTTAGTTTGAGAAGAATCTCGCGGAGCTTGATTATTTCAAAAATGATGTATTTATTGATATTGAAATTGCATATGGGTCGGCTAAAGCTTTAATATTGACCAAGATCGCTCTCTTAAAGAGAAGCGACCCCCCTGCTCCAGCTCCGCAGCCGATCAACAACCCAATCAATGAAGCTCACACATTTCTACCTCCTTTACAGCTTCCAACCTTTTCTGGTAAGCAGGAGAAGTGGAAAAGCTTTAAACAGCGCTTCTCTTCCCTTGTCAAGGACAAGATGAATATCCCGAATATCGTGGAACTGCAACATTCAATGAATGCCTTGCAAGGTTCCGCCGCGCAGCGCTTAAAGGGTATTGAAGTGACCGACGCGAATTTCCCGGTTGCATGGGATAAACTAGTACGTCGGTATGATAACATTCGTATTAGGCTATTTAATAGTGTTGAAAGTCTGATTCAGCTACCGGCCGTTAAGGCACGAAATGTACACGATTTAAACGAAATCATGTATCGTGCGGACGAAACGGTACGATCATTAAAAGACTTTGGGTGTCCAATCGAACAAACGAATTATTTTGTGGTGCATTGTGTCATCCGTAAGCTCGATTTAAGTTCTCGAGAATCTTGGAAAATTTCTCAAGAGGCTTAAGAGGAATTTGCTAATTACACTGATCTCATACGTTTTATTGAAAAAACTACTAGTTGTCCATTGTGTATGGGAAATCACGTGTTAGGTCGTTGCATAAAATTCAAAGGAATGTCGCTAAGTAAACGGCTCGAAGTTACTAAAAGCGAAAAGCTTTGCTCAAACTGCTTAAAACCTTCGCATTTTGCGGATAAATGTCCCTCTGGAAACCGTTGTTTTCATTGCCAAGGCAAACATCATTTAAAGCTGCATTTTGACCGTGCTTCTGGTAAAGCTTACCAGAGCAGCCAATCTAATGGACGACAGTCAGGAGACCAAAACGCGAATGACAAGGTCGCGCTAACCTTACATAAACAGGAAACAGTAAATGTTCACAGCGCTTAAGTTGGTCATTCAGTGCTACTAGCAATCGCGCGCATTATAGTCGTGAATTCTGAGGGAAATACGTTTTCTATCCGGGTGCTGATAGATCCTGCCACGGAGCGTTTGTTTATCACTCAACACGTTGTAGCAGAACTTGGCCTTGAATAAAAGCGCGTTGATATTGAGGTAATCGGTGTAGGCGCAAAAGCTCTGTCTAGGGCACGGAAAGAGGTCGTACTACACATAAGCTCAAGCAGGACACTCGATTTTAAATTGAACATGCGTGTCTTGATTCTTTCTAAGCTTTCGAAGTTCTTGCCTAGTAAAAAAGCAGCTCACTCAGCTTGGCCACACATAAGCGGGCTTGAACTCGCTGATCCTGATTTTTCAGAGCCCCAAAAGAAATATTGCATACTCGGTGCTGATGCTTATTCTTCGGTGATTCTCAGCGGCCTTATTCAAGGACCTGAGAACACACCAGTAGCTCAGAATTCAGTTTTTGGTTGGATTCTTACTGGTCCAACAACCAGTCGAACTTGTAACTGTCATACAGCACAAGTGCGTGCCTTCCATACTCACGCTGAACCTTCTATTTCGAAAAACCTTCAAAGGTTTTGGGAGATCGAGGAGGGGCCACGTAAGTTACTGCTGACTGAGGAAGAGCGCTACTGCGAAGAGCAATTGGCTCGAACGCATTCCCGGACAGAAGAAGGTCGTTTTGCAGTTCGATTGCCTCTTCTATACATAAAATCTAACGTAAAATATGGATAACCTTATAAATATAAATTATATTAAAATCAACTTAGATTTGCAAAAGTATTTTTGTGTCCTTACAACACTGCGCGTATAACGTGCTCTGCTTATAATTTAGTACACAAATATGATACATATGTACGCGAAAAATATTACAAAAAATGATACTACTCATACCTGAATATACGTGAAAAAAATGGTGATACCAGAATGAAATTCAACTAAACAGGACAGATGTTATTAGATTGATGTATAAGATAGTGTTTAAGTTACGCTGTACTTTTTAAGATTATGAGTATATTAGATCCAATTGTAAAATACAATATCATAGAAAGATTATTGCACTTGGATCAGGTAGTTATAAATATATATTTTACATGTTCTGTGAACCGCCAACTTTACTCTTTTATTTATTAAATATAAATTAACGAAATTGGTTTTTATAATTTCGCTCCTGTTTTTACAATTGCCAACATTTAATTTACATATGTCAAGATTATCTAGGCTATCATTAAATTTATTTATATTGTAAACAAATTTTGTTGAATAACCCATTTATCAACATCATTATAAAAGGTAAGGAAACATAATACGTTTATAAGATTTGTTTAAGTTTTCAAGGGCAAAAACAGAATATGTTGATGAATAGTAAATTAGCGGTGGCAACTTCTGCCCTCTCTAATATAAAAATGTCCTTGAAACAAATTACTTAAAAAAATATTTGTAAATATCTAAACGTTGCTCAGCACACATAACCTTAAATTAAAGTTCATTAACAGTCGTCAAGAAGGCTCATGAGTAAAGACTCTTAAGAATCTTTCAAATGGTAGTGGCCATATTAGTCTGACCAGAAAATGTGAATTCATTGTCCAAACTATATTTAAGGATATATTTATCGGAGCAGAAGATATTTATAGGATTTTTTGTGATGAGTAAAAATTTTTGCACCTCGTCTGCACCAACTAACGAAAAGAGTTCGTACTTGCGTCAACACGGAACGCTTAGAACTAGGGCTGGGTACATGTGAAAAAATATATATCAAATATTTTTGTTACGCAAAAAAATGAGGAAACATACAAACGCGTAAAATATGTTGGCCTTTATAGAAAAAAATATTACCATCTCTAACAAATCATAGCATAAATGAAAACTGCAGGCTACAATTTTTCAGCATTAATTTTTTGCTCATAGTTATATTTTCTTTAGATACATTATCAACAATTTTTTAACAATAAAGTATTTTATAGTCACGGACTTTTATATTATTCACAACAATTTTTGTATGCAAGTTCTCAAATGTTTACTTATGAATGTAATATAAATACGCATATAAATGTAAGAAGTCTAACAGACGAAATAATTTAAGCAATTAATTTATTAAATTAAATTATATTATGTATATTTAACAAATAAGTTGGAAACATATACGAAAAAAATTATAACAAAAAAAAAATTAGGAAAAGGATGATAAAGAACTGGAAAATGCGATTAAAATAAAACTCAGTGTTTTAAAAATAGAAATTTTCATAAAAAACAATGTATAAAACTTTTTTCTGATTAAAAAGATAAGTTTATCGAAAATGAACTAAATAATCAAAGGATTAAGATAATAAAAAAAAATGTATCATACAAAAATAAGGACAAAATTCAAACAGTAACCTTTTAAATATTATGGATTTCGCAGGCAAAAAAAATGAGCTCGACACCATAAGAAATCATGACCTAAGATCAGATGAACAATACAAAAAAAGTAAATTAAAAAATTATTTATTTAAAAACGAAAAATTAAAATAGAACAAAATTTACAAAGAAATTAAAGGTCAAAATACTATTATTAGAATGATTAATGTAAGAAACACACATAGATACAAAGTAAATGGGAAAATAAATAATATTTAAAGAAATATCAGACTGAGATCTTATGAGAAACATAAAAATAACTAACATGAATACAAAAATGATAAAAATTTACAGCTAAGATCAATAAAAAAATACATAGAAATAGAGAACGAAAAAAAAAAATATCCAGAAATGAAATATTACGATTAAATGAAGAGTATAAAGAAAAAAAAAATCATAATTATAAAATTAGAAATAAATAATTAAAATAAAATAAAATGTGTCATCAAGTAAAAAATATATACAACATATAAAAAAATAACAAAATAAGAATAAATGATGAATATAGAGTTAAGGAAAAAAAAAAAATCATGAGAAACAGAATAGAAAAAGATGAAAATTACAAGAACGAGGAAAAATTGAGAGATAAAAATGTCAAACGAGTGTAGAAAAATAAGATCGCATTTAAAATGAAAGAAAATGTTTTAATACAGAGTAAAAAAGATCTGTTAAGACTAAATAAGTTAAACAGATACAGAGAGAATTAAAAAAAAATGTATGCATTAATTTTAAAAATAATGTCAATTGCATGGAAAACATATTATTACACAATATTTTTTAAGATGAACAAAAAGGTTTAAATACACTATGTATTTTTTGTAATTGTCTCTTGTATAAAAAACCAGTAAAAATGTTTAATGAAGATATGACATCTCATTGAATAAATCATTTAGTTAATAATACAAATGAATGTATGATGCAAATAATGAAATTTTATTCAACTTATATATGTACTGTATGTAAGAAATATACCATAAAAGAAGTCGTCATAAGATAAGCTGCCATAGACGATTTGAAGTTTCCTTATGTACCGGACATTATTAAAAACCTATCACTAATGGAAGAAAGAAGAGTGTCATCTTTTTTACCGATCATGCCAATCCAAGCTCTGAACGCATATACATTGGATCCTTAATTGTCACTCAAAGGTGATATGGTAAGTTTCCAAACGGAAATAAATAATACGATGAAAGAAGGTTTAATTACACATCAATGATACAAATAAAATAATAAAGTCACATAGACCATAAATCTTACTACATGTATCAATTGATAAAACCCGCTGGAATTTTTAAAGCATTAAAGTATTTGATAACCACACCTTAAATCGAAAATGATAGAAAAAATTTGATAATACTTTTCTTAAAGGTATGTAAATAATGGAGATGAATTAAATTTCCTTGTTAATGAATTAGATATTAAAAATAATTGGAATGAAAATTAATATTTAGAAAACGTGTTGTATGAATGTGATGATAATTTTGAAAAAAAAAGTATGGTATTAATTATATACAGACACAGAAAAAATTTTAAACAGATAAAACTTATTGCCCTCGGTCAAGACAAAGAGCCATTCACTTGGCATAAAGAAAAAAACAGAGACGACTTATGCTTCCTACGTATTTTTGGAGGTTATTTATTAAATAAAAGTAATACATTAACATATTCTAAGAGAGCCGTTTCAGAAATGAAGCGAAGAGATGGACGCTCATGTAAACAAACTAGATTATTATTTGTAGCCAAACAAAAATTGAAAAAATAGTTAAAATCAAACATTAATATTTTTCTGAGAAAAAAAAAATTTTAATGTAACTGTGGAAAATGTTTTGGACACGAACAAGATTATTGATATTTTGAGACACGATGATTGTTCTAAATGTTTACAGCATGTTGGAACATCTCTACGTTATTGGAAAGATAAGAAAAAATATCTTTTTCCAGTAATAAGATAATTAGGAATATAACCCCATTTTTTTTAACTCTATCAGAATCCGAAATCAAAAATTTTGATTAGTTGAAAATTTTATACGGACTAAAATATGACGAGAAACTAGTCTATTAGAAATAAATAAGCTAGATATGGGTATTAAAACAAAATTATTACGAGATGGTCCAGTAACATGTGTATAATATATGTGTAATCGTTCTAAAAAAATATATGGTATTTTAATAGAAAGAAAAAGATGGACTATTGGAAAACAATTCAGTTGAAGATTTGTTTTATAGACTAAAGATACAAATAAAGGGTTAGATTCATTTAAATTCTTTTCTATATAGTAAGAATGCGCCAATTTATGATAAATCTAGTCCAAATAAGTAAAAGAAGTAATTTAATTTATCAATATATATATATAACATGTACATACGTTCCAGGAAATCCTAACATGTGTTTTTAAAGACATTAACTTACCTTAACGTGTTATATGGGTAAAGGAAATACAAAAATTTATCGATTTCAATACCCTCTTCTTCAGATGCGAAAAACAATGCCATTAACACCGTTCGACGATTACGAGATAACTGGAAACGAAACAAATGATTTGGATCATATTTAAAGAATGACTTATCTTTTTTCGAAACAAACATTAAAATTAATTTTGATGATATGTTACAACGTAAAGACATGTCTGAAAATGAATTCTCAAATGCAATCAGAAGTTAACTGAAAAAGACAAAATATTTCTAGAAATATCTTCGTCGGAAGTAAAAATAAATGCTTACAACCCGGTAATATTGTTATTATTGGAATCAAATTTGAATGTTCAGTTTGTATATAGTGCTGCATTTATTATCGTAAATTACGTTACTGAAGTAGAAGATGAACTTTCTAAATTACTAAGAAAAGCTGCTGAAGACATCAAGGCAGAAAACTTAACCATTAAACAAAAACTATTAAAAATTGCCAATGTTTTTGTAACAATAAATATATATTATCTGTACGAGAAGCTGTATGTCTTACTTTATCAATATACTTGTGTTTTTTGTCTGAATCTGTAGTACATGCGAACACAGTTCCTAATAATAATAGAAATCGAATGTTTAAAATATAAAAAGGAATTAGAATCTATTTAGCTGAGCTTAACAAATATTTACAATACAAATATTTATAAGAAATATATAACACGAGTTAAAACGTTAAAAGATAAAAGTTTTGCAGATTTCGTTTGCGAATGTAATAATTCAAAAAAATTAGTAGTAAATAACAATGATAGTTACGATGATAATCATGATGATTGGATGATTGATTATGATGTATGTAAATTAATATAAAGAATAAAAAATAGGATCATTACATATTATAATTATAATATTGAAAAAATAGATGTAATTGTTCCAGAGAACAAGTTCTTTTATTTTTACAATTTAGAAGTATAAAATAAGATATTTAGAATCAAAATTGCAAACATATATTCATTAGAAATAAAGAAAAAATATCAAAGACAAAAACGATATATTGTGAAATATAATAATATGAGTTAGAAAATGCTTAAAAAAATATTAAAGATAATAAGAATGAAATTAATCATGACAATAGCAATAAAGTTGATTCTATCAATAAAAACAAATATGCAGGAAATGTAGATACTCTAAAGCACACCAGAGAAAAACAAAAAAACCAAAAAAAATGTATAAAACTTTATTCTAACCAAAAACATTACAAAAATAAAATGATCATGATGTGTTGTAAAATTTAAATAATGATCAAAGAAAAATAGTTATATGTGTATTAAACAGCTTTAAAAACAGAAATCTTCCACTTAGATTGTTTATAAATGGATTAGCTGGTGTTGGAAGAGGTCCAGTTGTCAATAGTATTTTTAAATTATTAACAATATAATTTGATTATATTCCTGGAATAAAATCTGATGATAAAAATATATTTCTTTGTGCTTAATCTCGTAAGTAAGCCTATTCAATTCAAGGTGTTAATTGTCACACAGCATTTTCCTTACCAGTGACATTAATCAAGAAACAAATGTCACAATCATCATCGGATATAGCTAATAGAATAAGACAGCAATTTGTTGATATAATATTATTCATTTTTGACGAAGTATCTGTAGTAGGAAGTACAATGCTAACAACAATTGACACAAGTCTAAGATAAATATTCGGTATTAAAAAAAGTTTTAAAATTATATTTACAATATTATTAGAAGATTTATTTCAGTTAACCCCTGTAATGAACAAACCTATATTTTTAAGCACTGATAGTTGTAAATTGTGTATATTGAGTGGAAATTTATTATGGGAGAAATTTCATTCTTTTCCGTTAACAAAAGTAATGAGACTAACGGATAAAAAAAAACTTGTTCTTGTACTAAAAATTTCAGCTACTAAACATGACTGTAAATGATTATGATTTATTTAATTTGATATCTGTAAATAAAAAAGATGTGCCTGAAGAGATTATAAGATTACGTGGAGAAAATAAATTTGTAGAAAGTTATGAGATCAAAGAAATTAATACTCTTAGGGAGGAACATACACATCTCTATCTTACGATATAATTATTGTTACAGTTTATATCAAAAATAGAAATCTCATATCAAATTCTTTTGAAAATGAAAAGAGACGAGAGTGTGGAGGTTTATCATAGGAAATTTAAATAAAAATTTGCAATAAGTATATGGTTACAACTAATATTGATGTTGAAGACGGCATGGTTAATGAAACATGTGGTACGCTAAAATATATATCTTTTTTAGAAAATGAATAACTAATATTAGTATATTAAGAATTTAAAAATAATAGTGTTCGGAATAAAATGAGAAATTAGTACTTGGATATCATGAAAAAATCTAAAATAAACTTGAATACATTACTTATTAATGAGATAGATATTACAATAAACATAAAAATTAATCAACACGTTGTACGAAAACAGATTCCTGTTACAGCAGCTAAAGCACTAACAATTCATAAAAGTCAAGGACAAATTTATAATAACATCTGTATTCACTTGAGAACGTTCACTAAATTTAAAAATAAATCAATGTTTTATTCTACCTTTAGTAGGGTTAAAAAATTAGATGATCAATATATACTATGAAAACTGATAGAATTTCGTAAGAATAAATCAGACGATAGAATATTTTATGAAATGAATTATCTTAAAACATATAAGAATTTCGAAATTTTTATTTACAAAAAAAGTTATTGGGAACAAATTTATAATAATATATTAAAATTAAATATCATTAAATAAATATATAAGTAACATAGAAGTTGATTCATAGTATAAATAAGCCGACGTTCTAATATTTTCTGAAACAAGAACAATAAATTTAGTTATCATTATTATTGATGGATATCATTGATGAATACAAGCAAATATATTGATCTTATGATGATAAAAATGTAAAAAAGGGAATGTGTGACAAAATGTCCAAACCGAAATGTCCAAACCGAAATGTCCAGACCGAAATGTCCAGAGCCCAAAATGTCCAAACCTAAATGTCCAAGGCCTAAAATATCCAAAAATTGAAAGATTCTTATTATTTATTCATATTAGTATTTGTTCAAATCTTGTACAAAGCTTTTTATCAAAAAAGAAAACGCTACATGTGTAAACTATAACCAATCCATTTAATGTATTCCACAAAAGCCAAAGCACACATCGTATGTGCTGCTTCACGAATGCTGGGATCCTTAGCATCAGCGCAC
>JAPYYV010003921.1:0-19319 GCA_030522625.1 Copidosoma aretas
CAAAAAAAAAAAAAAAAAAAACACAAAAAAAAAAAAAAAAAAAAAAAAAAAAAAAAAAAAAAAAAAAAAAAAAAAAACCAGAGGGGTAAAAAGCACACCAACCGATAATCACCCACAGCGCTCTATCTTGCCAAACGATTCGGCATCTGCAATCTATACATACACGTACGCATACGTATCCACAAACGCATCATTATATCGGAAAACACTTTCGCAGATAACGCGAAGCGGAAACCGCAGCAATAAAGAGCCGCGAGCGCGGGCGCGCGAACTTTTTTGTCCCTCCCGGCAAATATATCGGTGAAAAATAATAGCCCCTCCCGGAAAAGAGCGCGCAGTGGTACACACCGTATATCATACACATACATGTATACGCCCGAGCGCAGAACAACGGGAAAAGCTCGCGTTGCCCTCTGATGCCGCTGCTGCCCGCTTTTTTCGCCCCCCGAACTTTTTACAGTCATCTCCTCGCTCTTTTCTTCATTTCTTTTCATCCCTTCTTTCCCCGCTGTTCGTATTACACGCTTTTCCCGCTAAAACATACATTTCCCTTCCAAAGAGACGGGCCCGACGAAATTCCACCCGAGCGCGAGAGACGGGATAACGAGCAGACGTCTTATATACTAACTCGCTCTTCGTCCGCCGCACTTTGCCCGCCAGCCACAATTTCACCGACTGCTCATCCTTCCGCGTCCGTTGAAAGGCCGGAATTGAATTTCAGAATCCTTATTCATTGTATTGCAACATTTCAAGCGGCAACAGCCCCGAAAAACATCCAATCCGTTCGATGAAAAAAGAGGTATACGACAGACCTACGTTCGTTGAACAACTTCATCCACGCGGAGACGAGCAAAAAAGTTTCGTACCAAAAGGTTATCGCGCGCGGGAAAAAGCCCGCCTGTACACGGCATCCACTGCGCGCGACTCTCAATTTCCCAGTCTCGCTCGCGGCAATTTGTCATCGACTGTGCTCGATTTCATCCCTCGTCCGCGCGTGTACATGTACACACCCGCGCCGTTCCCCCTCGCCTCTCTCTCTCGTGCACCGGCAGAATCTCGCATTTTTGTTTCGCAGCCGAATAAATCGAACGCGCCGTGGCTCGCGTACACGTACATTCGTCACGGCGCCTCCTCGATATTTTGCACGCGGCTGCTGGTCCATTTGCCCACGAGCTTCCGCGTAAGCGAGGGATTTCTCGTCTTTGTTCCCTCGCGGGTGCTTTCCGTTGTTTTAGTTTGGATCGTCGTTTCGCGGCGGAAAAATTCATAACAGCCGAGGACGGTGGATCATCATCGCGAAAGAAAATTATCTGTGATCGTTTGAAATCACTGCATCGAAGGTTGATTTTTGAAAAGTAATTTCAAAATCACGCGACGCAGCGCCTGACAGGGATTTCACAGTCATGTGTGTCTCCATGAGCCGTAGTACAAAGATGAAAAAAAGAAAAAAAGAAAGCGCAATGTACATTACTGTCCAGCTCGCTGGTTTAATTTAATTAAAATCCACGTGTGCTCCGTGAAAACTCGGGCGGTGAACTCGCATTTGAAATTTTTTCGCATACGAAGTATTACAACAGCGCCGGAATCCAGTGAAACTTTTATTCATTCGCAATGCCAATTATAAAAATGGGACGGGTAGTTAAACGGGTTTTCTTAAATTTTAAAACGCCTGCAGGAGTTTTCGCGTATATAATTACACGCGTGCACCTTTGGTAGCTCAGGTTTCTCGTGATGGACAAAATGATTCATGTCCGAGTGTACTTTGAGCAGGAATATATTTTACTTTTAATAAGGGTAAAATAAAAAAATCATTAATAAGCATCGATGATCCATAATGAGTGCTAGTGTTCTTGATATGCATTGCATATATTATTTAGTAAAGGTGAAAATTAATTTTTTCACAATACATCAGTTACATGATTAGACTTTACATAATTATAGTCATTATAGTTGTATGATTATAAAAAGTAGCTGATACATAACTATACATGGAAATAAGACAGAAGGCCCGATTCTTTTCAAATAAACTTCCATGCTTGTACATGTTTAATTTATATTCATTTCTCAAATAAGGAGATACGTTTTATTTCTCACTACATCCATTATTATGTTATTAACGATATCTCTCTCGTATAACAACTTGAACTATAAATATTCCACTTTGTTTGATAACACGTCTTCAGCGGACTCGTTTTTTGAGAGCTAAACAGTACAGATTTTGTTTTTTATTCATCCATAGAATGGAAATTATACAATGTTATCTGAATTTCTAAGGCGATGTACCGATATTGGATAAACAATAAGGCACGTTAAAATACATTCATTGAGTCGCATATATATGTAAAAAGTAACAAATTTATGCTCGCTTTACAGTTTGGATTTTCAAAGTCATATAGTTTGTAACCCTATGTTAACTAATTCTAATCAGCCGACGCTCGCAATTTACCTTTAGTATATTGTAACACCGGAACCCGTTACTTTACAAAAATATTTGAAATGCTATTTCACATTCTCCGTCGCTTACCCACAACCTGACTCAACCGACTTTCCCCATATCTTTGACTCACCTACACGAGCACCGTTGCTCCTGCCATCTCCAACAAACAACGCCCTAAAGGGAGTTAGAATGCTCGAAATTCCCTAAGCAAGCCTTTATATCCAATGTGACCATTTTTTCAAGCAGGACACGTTGTATTTAAAAAAAAAAAAGCTCATCAATAGGAATTTCACTTTATTTGCTTATCTGTTAACTTGTACTAGCTATAGTACTAATTATCTATTCAATTAGTTAGTAGTATATCCAAAAAAAAAAATAGTCCATCGACAGGAATTTCACTTTACTTGCTTAAGTATACTAAATAAACTATGGGCTGTACTTAGCAGCAGTCACGACTTAGTGGAAGTGACGAACTCCCGCACGGGGCGCAACGGGCAGCACTATTGGCCTCGTCAGCACACTTCTTCTTGTATATAACTGTGACTATCACGGTAGCAATAACAAGAATATCCCTATTAATTATACGTGGATGGAAGCAAGCGTTAAAAATGAATGGTTGTTTGTACGATTCCAATAAAATTTCTCTCTGCTATTTTTACATACATTTTCTATTGGACGGGAAGCCCACCGCGAATTTACTTGGCTCATCGGTAACCGGTTATACTTTTGTTTTACAACGGCCATAACGGGTATCAAACCTGAGATAACAATAGACCACAGCAACCCTGCCAGACTAGCCCCTAAATCGGGGGATGAGTTATTTAGAACGAAAAATCGGGGTACTTACTTGGCTCGATCATCGAGTTACCGGATAAGTTTTACGGGAAGTTAGAGCTTTTAATGTGTATGTCGAGGAAAAAATAGGTAGCAGGATTTGATTACATTAAAAACAATCGTAATGGTTTACAAAATATAATATGTACATCATTTTTATTGAAATTCCAATACGCGTGGCATTATAATAAAAATTTTATCACTGTTTAATTTTCAACAATCCGTTGAGATATCATTAAATTAAGCATAGCGCTGTTGCAACTTTGTAAGTTTTAAAGAGTTACTTAATATAATGCACATAACTCATCGCCAAATCGTGCAATTTTTTTCCATTAATTTTTTGATAGGCTTGGTTCAATTATCCAAAAACAATTTTTACCACCATTGTCGGCCTAAGTGCCTGATTATTATTGTTAATATTTAGTTGTACGAAAATTTTTAACTTTTTCGAGATTATAAGAAAGGACGGGAGTGACGGGACAGCCAGTCGACTAACCCTCCTCTCTCTGGCGTAGGAGGTCCGGAAGAGAGTTTCAAAGATCTCGAGACTCCAAGAGATGACGCACTCGGGTTCGAGCGACGGAGGAGAAATTTTCCAAAGGTGGGCCTCACGAATTTCACTTTCCGATTCGACGTCCGTTTTTCCCCGCCACTTCCATGGATCTACTTCCCGGCGCCCTTAGTCATCACAGTAGTGGGAAATAGCAGGAAAGAGAGAATTTTGGTGGCTATAAAGGCATGTGGACAGTAGCCTCAGGCCCGATCAGAGTCGCAGTTCGATCGATAGGTGCGAGTTGAGCGATTAGACCGTCACATAACCAAACTGTGTACGCCATGAAACGTTATGTGACAGTCATGTGGCGGTCTAATCGCTCAACTCGCACCTATCTACGAGGTATCGAATGATCAGGATCAGCTCTGCCCCAGTTACTACGCTGCAGTATATCTCTATCCTTGTATCCACGTGTACCCTCTCGGCGGCTGATTAAAAAGTGAGTGAAAATCCTGGTGTTTGAATTTTCCCATCCTGAACGCCCGCTGCCAACCCCTCGTACCCTCATCCTCGGAGCATACAACCGAAGCAGCAGCAGTGTTGAGTCAAGCAGTCATCAACGAGCAGTCGCGATTTCCCGGTGGATATAATAATTCCTAGGCTATTTAGCGCAAGCCCGAAAGATTACACGTCACTCGCCTGAAGTAACAAGGTAGGTAAGAAAATATATGTATGACATTAAAAAAGCTGAGAGACTTCTGAAAAAAATGTGGGAGAATTTTTGTGCTCAAAATAAACTAGCACAAGAAAAATTATGTTCAAAAGAACAATTTTCAATCGTCAGATGGTTCCGCCAGGTGCATAATGTTGGAGGGGATAGCCGAATTACAGTTATAAAGAGCAGCTATTTCACGCTAAAAAGACGGATGTTTAAAACTTGTAATAAACAAATGCATTCGAGAACTTTTTTTTTGTAGTAAAACTCATATTATTTTTCTGATGTTAATTCAAAAGTCAGAATGACTTGTCAACTATTACACCGATTCTAAAAAATTCGCTTTAAAAAGGAGAAATTTTTTTTACATCATTTGGTAAAAACTGTCGTAGTGATAAAATCATTCCTTGCAAAACGTGACTCTAAACAAAACGATCAACTTACTAATTCCTCTGATAGTCCGAAGTGACCGTAGTAAATTATCAATACAGCTTGTTATATTTGCGTTTCTTGAAAAATATAATAAACAAAATATGCACATGATCTCCGACCCTTGATGGAATTTTAACGATTCTTTTTCTTTGTCAACAGTACAATATTTTTAAACAAACAGCCTTCATCCTAAAGTCATAGCTTTGATCGTTTCAGGAATCTAATAACAATAAAGCAAATACAAGCACTCCTGTTCTGACCAACGATCTCAGTGGAAAGCTCTATACTAATATGGATTCTGATCACACCAACGATATTTGCCAAGAAAATGCCTCGAAAACTCATCATTGTGAAGTTTGTTCTTCATGGTTCGACTGTTACGGTAATCTGTTTCTGCACATGTACTACGTTCACAATCGTTGCGACTTGTGTCAACAATTTTTTGCGGATTCCAAAAGTCTTACACTTCACAGACACGATGTCCATAAAGACTGTACTAGATCTTACACCGGCTGGTGTCCGAATTGCTGAATGCAGTCTACATATTAAACTACGTTCAAAATATATGTATCTGTCTTGCATAACAATCTCAAAATAACTGCACAGACACTAACAGAACATGTATCCATTGTTCGATTGTTTATTACTGAAATACTTTTTATCAATACGTTATAAGCGAAATAAATATACAAAAGAGATTTTAAATCGTCAGGTCTGACAATCTTTTTCTTCATCTGTTAGTAAGAAAAGAAAAAAAAAATTATTCTGATAGGACAGAGTCTATGGAGCATAAAAAAAAATTTTAATTGATAATTATGAATAGAATGTAAATTAAAAAAAAATTGGCATAGAATTTTCCAAATTTTTATATAATGACTGATTTTGCACTACTTTTAATATCTTATATCTCAATAAATACGAATTCTTCAGCTTATCAGCATTTTTAATGTGATTTATACTTTTCTCCAAATTGATTTTAAAAAATTGATTTTCAAAAATCTATAGCGTTCTTATTTCTTTTGTATATTCATTGGGTTATTGGGAGACTCAGCGTGAGGCTACGTATGCATAAAGTCTCCTGAAGTTTCGAGATCTCCATACTTGACTCATTAGATCCACAGAGAAATTTCCATATTAAGATCTTACAAGAGAAAGAGAGAGAGAGAGATTTGATCAAATGGCAACGTCTCTTTTAATCTCATGAGTTCTTTTTAGATAGTACGTCAATCTAGAAATTGACTTACTGTCTATGTACATACATGCAGCTTATATTATAAGCCAATGAAAAATCCTGTGAACCTAATAAATTTTTTACAAGCAAGATATATAATTATTTTTTATACTGTCACTGATAGAGCGAAAATGTAAAATAAATTAGAGCACACATATAAATAGACAATATAGCGATGCAAAAATACAGCTTCTCGAATACTTTTATAAATAAAAACACGTGTGTTTTTATTTGTTTGAAAAAATATTTTTTGACACGTGTTGGATTTTTACTGGATTCCATTAGGTCAGCACTGCGAGCACTCACAGTGCTGTTTAACTTTACACGCATAGCCAACACTTATCATCCTAATACTAATGATATTTTTATCAATGTATACTATTGAAATTGAATGTTTCTGGAGTATCCATTTTTGTTGTACGTATATACGTGCACTATTCTTTTGAACAATAAACGGTTTGGATCGTAATATTTCATTCCTCTGAAAAGCGAGACTCTTGAACTTAACTTCATCAAATTTTGTGGCGATAAACAGTACATCAATCCATTCATCGTATACGTTAGTGGATGTGGAAAAGTATTCTTCAGCTATCTCAAACGAATGCTCGATAATTACGGAAAAATATAAGCAGACGGTGAGTGTGCCATGTTTAAGTTGCGATTACTTTCTTAATACGTGTACTGATCAGTAAATAAAAGAGCTCTTTGAGTTTGTGATACATAACTACTATTGAATTACTTCTACAACGATTTTCGCAGAGCTAAGTCTAAAAGTTGATCATCTAAGGAAATAATTTTCAACATAAGAAAGAATGCATTGATTTATTATTGTGAATAAATAAAAGTCACTGGGATAGTGATAAGCCTCATACTCAACTTTCGATGTTGCCTTTTGCGACCATTTGTTGGATCCACGGTAGTCCTATTATTTATTTTATTTTTTATTTTTTTATTTTTTTACACCACCAACATAAATATCTCATGTATAATACATTTACTCAATCATCTCATACTGGTATATTTCACATTGTACGCTTGTAGATATCATACATAAAATAATTTGGTTATACTGCAAGGAGGTATTGATACCTGTTCACAGCAGTGGTTGGGATATTATAAAAAGAAAAAAAATGAAATTTTTGCCAACATTATTCTTATTATCTCAATAATTCTTTACAGTATTAATCATAAAGGTAATCATAGTGATTTACTGTTAGTGTTCTCTGTCTATCAAAGCCTCAAAATGAAACATTGAAAATTCATGATTATTCAACGTATTAGTATATTTAATAATAGTCCTAAGTAGAAAAACAACATTCCTAACGAATCATAATCGTTTTCAAATGACAGCTCCGTTTTCACCGCCTCAGCAATCTTACGACAAAGCCACTAACTGCGTAGTAACCAAAATAGCTTCTTATCAGTAATATTCGTATATTACCGTGAAGAAAATATGGTACACGAAAGAAATTATTGTTGCGATATGTGCTCTGAAGTTTTCACCTGTCCAGGACTACTTGAACTTCACACCTACTATCGCCACAATCGTTGCGACTTATGCCACCAAGTTTTTATAGATTCTAGAAGTCTTACGTTGCATAAACATAAGGATCACAACTGTTGATCACATCTTATGTTAAATGGTTCCACCAAAGACTCCTTGGAGCTCCTTGAGATTGCAGATAAAATTCGATCTATCAAAAATACAACAGTCAATTTTTTTAGTGTATACTTGATGAAAATTCATGGTGGTTATAAATAAAACTGTAGGCTTTATGAGATTTTCATGTTGATTCAAATATAACAAACGAATATGAAAATCTCATGAAACTTATGGTTTTATTTACAACCTAAAGGATACATACAACAGATAAAAAGTCATTGTTTCACGTTAAAGAGTCACGAAAAGACTTAGAATTCTGTAAAGGAAGTCCATGCCTCTATATACTTTTAAGATAAAAAATATGTTACATAAATTTACATTACTTTATTCATATACATCATGTGAGGATTTTTTCGAAAAATGAAACCATCATAGAACTTGTTTTGTAAGCTTCAACTGTACAACTGCTATAAAGTACTATCAATCCTGGCAAGCAAAACTAAATATGGAGTTTTTGTTTCTGTCTGTTCTGTACTCGCATCACGCAACAACTACTATTAAGTATATTTTGATAAAACTGTGCATAATGATGGGTTTTAACATACAGGTTGAGATTTAGAATACTGTTGTTTTATTTCATCCCAAAATATTTATAAAAATAGTCAAATATGAGGAAATTGTTAGTAGCGACATCTGTGACAATTTGCCCGTAAAATATAAAATTGTGGCTCTTCGACAAAGTGTTCTGGATCTAAAAAAATAAAACCTTAATGTAAGTAAAGAATATTCCGCTTGACGTGATTTTAGCCGACCTCTCACGACGAATAATGAACTACCAAATTTGTACGTTACAAAAGAATTAAAGCTTTTCGGGCTGAAATAAAATAAATTTAACGTTGCAATTACATTTTGTCTCCAATGAACAATTCTTTTGTATGCAAATGCGCAGTATTTTGATAAATTTATCGACTCGTGTATAGTTTGCTTGCACCGGTTTCAGTGAAAAAACAACTTCGAAGCACCAGCGCAATATGGAAACCTAAAAGGATTACAAGCCCCAGCCTTTTTCACCGTCAAGCGCGCATGACACATCGTTTCACTTGACGTAACGCAACATTAAGCACGCCATAAAATTGTATCCGACAAGTCGCGTGACAAATAAAAACTGCGATCGCTCTTACTCCCTCTCTATCCCTTTCTATTCATCCTCAGCCTCTCTGGCTCCCTCTCTTAATCTCCGTATTCTCTCATAAATCAAGTTTACTCCCAGCTAGCTCGCTCGCATTCGTCTAGCTCGCGTTTCAACCTAACGGGCTATTATTTTCGTCCGTCCCCGTCTCTCTCTCTTTCTGATAAGCTTTTGGTATACAAGGACGGAGCAAGCGCAAAAGAGAGAGAGAGAGAGAGAGAGAGGGACGAAAGTGCCAGAAGCGCGATCATGACACACTGCTCGGATGAGTGAAAGGGCACGCAAGGAAGCCCGCCGGCTCGATCTCTCCTTTCCTCTTCGAGTGGCGTCGGTTGTTTTGCCCTTTCGCCGGGCGTTTTCGTTCCAGGGGGAGATCGTGACACGACTTTTACGACTCCGGAGAGAGTCGGGAGGAGAGCGATGACGATGATGCCTCGTTTTATGCGCCCTTTCGTTTCTCAATACTCCCTCCACCCTCCGTTCTTCTCTCTCCTTACGCCTTATCGTGGATTTTTTTTTTTGTCTCAACGGTGCTCAAAATTATTGGATTGGTAAAAGTTGCGGGGGATAAGTGCTGAGTTGTTCGGTTGTATTCCTTTTTTATTGAGGAATGCATCACCTGAGGCTATCAAAGTACGATTTGCTTACGTGTACCATTAGGTTGCGTCATACATGAAATGTGCGCACAAAAAGAATGCGACTGAGTCTCTTTTTCTTTTGTATCATGAATCTCGCGATGGATTTTATGGCTACTGGAAGAAACGTATCATCCGAAGGGTTGCATTCGATTTTTAATTTGATACGTACTCGTACGCTACGATAGATTTGCACTGCCTTTTTATCGTGATGGAGGCATAAATATTTTTATGCGAATGTTTGATAAAACGAGAAAAGGAAATTGTAATGTGTATAAGTTGTATGTGCAGCGGCAATCTCTTATCGGGTATGTAAGTTACCGCCACATATGCACATACGAAAAAAAAATTCTTTAGGATAATAATTCACTTCTACTAAAAGGTTGAGAATAGTATATCACATACCTATGGCGGCAAGGTCAAAATTGTTCTGGATAACGTTTGTATGTATTTTACTCGTGTAATTCAGCTCGACGGCGAAAGCAAACATGAGATGTTCATTTTATTACACATTTTTTACCATTTCCTGTAGAGCTTACGAGTATACTCCTTCATTCCTTTGACCGGGAAATGGAAATGAGAACCACTTTTAGGCCAGAAGTTGTACACAAACATTATAATTTTCACCACTTAGATCTTTTCGATCGTATATTTCCTATAGGCAATGAGTTGTAATTAATGAAAACGAATATATTAAAAAGTAAGTTACTTTTTTTTATAATTTTATATTCTTCGTAAATAAGTTGCAAAATCTATGTATGAGCTAATGCTTGCTCTTACCAACAACTGCTTGAGTAATATAACTTCATGAATAATTCACTATGACGACGAGCAGTGACAACAGCACAAAAATATCCTAATAAGCTACTTTGACCCACTAAATAATGTACGTGCTCATGAACGTACGTGTACTTGGTAAAGTCGTAGACATGTGCATTATTTATGCATATATAAGCTCTAACTGCAGGTAAGTCAAACTACCTTTGTAAGGAGAATTATTACATTTTTTAATTTTGAATCCAAAATTTACTATTGCTTGAAAAAACTCAGCACATTTCCAAAGAAAGAGAATTCCAAAAAAATCTTCAAAGCTCATTAATACAGTCCACTACTAAGATACAAAAATCTCGCTCTACGCTGCAGCAAAAATCATTTGCAAGAACAATCAATTTTTTGCCCCCTCTCCAGGGGAACCAGCAGCGACAAAACAAGGTCCCGATACCTATGCACACACGTCGAGTGTAAAAAATTCGCTCAATTCTCCGCCATCAATCTCTACCCCTCACGCGCACTTTGTACGTATACATATATATACCACGTGTACTTACTCAGCAGGGAGGAGAAAAGAGACGAATGTCGGGGGCCGCGCATCGCCGCCGGCAGCCAAATCGCCCGGGCAATTACGTCGTTAGGTCCATACAGTTCAATTAGGCGCCGCGGGGCCTTTGCTACCACCGCCAGTGACGAGCCAATTAACCCCAGCCAGAGATTATCTCACTGGCTGGTATGTGTGTAGGTGTCGTGAATTTAATTGCAGTCTGACGTACGACGCACGTATTCGCGCGATGCGCGCATCTTTTTCCAGGCGGACGGGGGACGACGACGACGACGACGACGACGACGAATGGCCTTGCGGGCGATTTGCAGATCGCCCCGCCGCCGGCAGTCCGAAAAAGATTTGTCTCCGTTGTTCCTGGGAGTGATCCTACTTGATACAGTTCCGGAGTTGTTGGGAGGGAGATTTTCGGGAACTCGTAGACAGTGACGTCGACCCTTTTTTGCAGAGCAACGGAGTCGACGAGTCTCGGGAAACGGTGACTTGCAAAACAGCGTATAACGTTGATCGATGGTCCGGTTGGGCATACATCAACAACCGGTCGGGAAAAGAAACAGCTGTTTCACAGTCGGTGGGGAAGAAAGAGCAGTCTTACATATGTAGGGTTTTCAGGTTGAAAGTTGTGGTTCGAAGTAGGAGAACGAGGACTTTCCGAGTTGCTTCTCGCACCGAGAACGACTTGATCGTCTGAAAAAAAGTATTTAACACTATTTTTCAATTTTCAATAGGTACTGAAAATTAGGGGCTCTTTTTCGCAAAAATCATAAAGCATTGAAAGTACAAAACGTCGCACTCGGAAAAAAATTTACCTGTTTCGCGATACTTTTTACCATAATATATGCTACAGCAATATATCCATGAACGAGTCCATTGGGGGGTACACACCTCATTCAATTAGTACAAAATTACGCGATCGCGAAAAGAGACAAAACCACACCCGCAAACGCACAAGCAGCACCTTCGACCCGACGAGAGCCGAACAAACCGAAAATTTATAGTTCGCTCGGTAAACTGTAAGTTCTCCCTCGCCCGTGGTCAGAGGTCGTCGGCCGGCCGGGCGCCAAAGCGACGACAAGCTTGCCCCGTTTTTTCGAGTTTGTTGTTGAAGGGGAGGGAAGACCCGAATGACGCATGGTATACGTGGGGTCGCTCGGCTGGGGTACAATGAACGACTGATGAAAACGATGATGCCGGACGTGACGGGAATGGCAGACGGGGCGAGAAAAAAAAAAAAAAAAAAACGGTTGAAAACAAATCGAGCAAATCTTGGCAGTCCGTAGAGCTGCCAGACGTTATTTGATTTTGAAGGATTTTTGATCTTTGCTCGCGGATTGTATTCATCCACGCGTCGCGTCTTGACAATAGTCGATGTATATTTTTGCTCCGGGGAGACATGCTATTTTCGCTGTTCGTATGAAATATACAATTCGTTTGACTATTCGTCTCCGCGATGGCGTTCGAATGCTATTGAATATTTTACCAAGAAATCGATGCAAGGCTAAAGTGAATCATCCAGTCAGGAGTACACGATGTGCAATTCAGAATAACCGATGTCTTTTGTCCGCGATGCCAGAACGGTGATGTTATAAATATTGCTGCATTACGATTTCACGTATGTATGAACTCTTGTATGGTATAACAGTTTATTTTGGTCTCTCCCGCAAGTAGCGAAAGATGTGAACATGAAAATACCCCCTCTAAAATCGAAAAGACTAAAGATCGCACCGTGATCGATGAAGATAAAACCTCGACGATCCCCTCCGCGAGCGAGCAGTTGAAAATTTCACACGCCTCTTGATTCCTCGACCCACGAATCAACAATCACCACGCGACTCGCAAAAATCGTCCCAACCAAAAGCTCGTATATCGGCCAATTTCATGAAAACCCCGAAAATTCGAACGAAGCGTCTCTATATATTACCGTCGACTCGAGCAAAAAAACACGAGCGCACGAATGACCCGACAGCACGTACAACAGTTTGAATGAAACGCGAGATACAATGTTTCCAACCCTCGAGCGGAACGAGCGACGCGTCCCCAGCCAACGGCTCCGAAAGACGATCCGTAATCCCTGCACTCCGAGCGCAGAGACTCTCCCCCATACGCTCGACGATTATCCCGGAAACCCCAAAGACGAGGGCGTCGGTTACTCCCGCGCTCCCGCCTGCAAAACAGGATCAAACTTTCCCCCGAACCCCCGGCCGTCGCGCGCGGCGCGAGTGCGGGCTCTAATGCACGCGCGCGTCCCGGTGCGGAGTGTCTTCCCCCCCCCCCCCGCCCTTCGCTCTCTCTCCCGCGGAATGCCCGATGACGCAGTGCGCGGCAGGAGAAGGGGGCGAGACCATGAGCGCGCTCTCTCGCCGCGGGGATCCCAGCATGCAGATTACGCGCAGTTTGCCCGCAGGATCTCCTTTCTCCTCTCGGGCTTCGGAGTGGCTGATGCAGATGATGCTCGCTGTCGCTGGAAGCGCGTCGTCGGAGAACGCCGCTGGAGCTTGCTGCCGATGTGGGCGCACAACTTTCGACGAGCGTCCGCGTTTTCCTCGTCCCGCGCGTGGTCGCGATCAGCGTTTCCGGTACAAAGGTCCGCGCGAGCCCGATGGACGATTCGAACGCTATAATCCCAGCGGCGTCTGCAGGAATGGACTTTTTTGCTCCCGCTCGTGTACGTGTGCGTTATCTTTCGTCGGATCATCCGGGCCGTATCTGGCTTCGTCCCACACTTATGTCGAGAGATTTGTGATTCGGCTCTTTGTGCGTCATGTTCGTCCAATCTTTTGTGAGATGGGTCGAAGTGTTATTTTTATGCCTCGTTGTGACTCGTGCTGATCCATCGGACAAACCACTAATGCGTTCATTCTTTTACCAACGCGCCACAAGAAAGTCGACTTTCTCATTGATTCACAGGGCCATACCAGCATCGTCATCCAAAAACCCCGTACAACGCCAACGATGACGGCAACGGCCCGTAGAACGACGACCGGCCCGAATCTCCCAGAAACTGACGAGCAGGTCCCCGAACCTTCTTACCTTGCACGCGCGCCTGCACAGCGATACCATCATGCCCTACCGGTGGACCGTGTGCATTCGGATCTTCATATCAACAGGAGCGTACGGGCGAGTCACCTGCGGGACCACAGTTGCTATGCAGTGGATTCGGGTACTTTCGGGGGACCGGTGGGAAAATCTATGCGGGAGCTTGGGCCTGCGTGTACGTGGCGCGGTGCGTGTATTTCTGAATTCCAATTTTAAGGGATTCGGGTTTGAGTTTTCGACTCGCTGGCATCTGGACTCTGACGATAAATTTCGAAAATTGTTCAGATTGTAGAGGTACTCGGCATGATTGATTATTTATAAATTTATAAACGTTGACGAACAGTTGACAACCAATGTAACATCATCGCCAACACTCGAAACTTGAAGTCATTCCACAAAAACTGCGATATTTCGCGAACCCTATGTTTATAAACAACGCATTTTATTATTTTCAGTCCAAATTTTTTTCAAACGGTGTAAACTTAGTTTTGTCTAGATAGCCCTTTTGAAATCGAGTTGAAAAATTATATGCCGCGGACGAAATTGTCATTTTCTTACCATGGGCCCAAAGTGCAGCAGAGCCTTTGCGCCCTCGGCAAGAAAAATAATATACGAGACTCGGGCACAAAAGTAAAACAGGCGCACCCTTCGGGCGCTCAATTTTTTACTTTCTGCCCTAATGGCGTAATGTACTATTTCAGCAGCTTATACTGCCCATGTGTTATCCTTGTCTGTATTTTCCAATAATCGGAATCTTTAAACACCCTTTCGAGTCGTTTAGGTCAATATGATAAAAAATTTTGAAAGTGTATAAGGCGTTCCAATTGTAAAGCCTAGTTTTGTTACTTTTGAATTGCACGAGGAAAATGATTTAGTGGTCCATTCTTTGACATTTGGATTTTATCATTTTGTACAGTAGAGCTAACAAATAAATTACTTTTAATTGAGAATTAAATTTTAATTGTAATTGTTTGATTAAGAAATTAAATATTTTAGAACCCTGATTCTAAACACTCAATTTAGAAAATTTTATTTCACACACCAAAATATCCTGTTGTTCGTGAAATGACATATATATTTATATATTATAATGAAATTATTGAATTTACAATGGATACTTTATTATTTTGTTGATTGTATTAGTTATTATTTTATATAATTACATTACATTCGTATAGTTTACTAAAACTACTCTATTCAAGTTTAAGTGTAAGATAAGTATACCCACGAAACATAATCTCCTTATTTCTCACTCTGTTGTTGATCTCCACTGCTCACTAGAATACGTGTTCACTCGACGAATGACTGATTCACACTGTTAACACAACATCAGGAGAGGTGCACAGCTAATTGCGCAGTATAAAGTGCGCACCTTAGCTAGGTCACTGACACGGCTGACTCACTCAGCTGACTGAGCTCACAGTATGATGTAGTCATTCGTCGAGTGAACACGTATTATATGGAGCAGTGAGCGATCAACAACGGAGTTAGAAATCAGGAAGATATATTTTGTGAGTAGACTTATTTTACACTTGAAACTAAATAGAGTAGTTCTTAATAACGTATACGTATATAATGTAATAAAATAATAGATTGTATAATAATAATGTCTTTATATTTAGTTATTTCATCATACAATATAGACATAAAATAATATACAGTTAAACATTTTGTAGCATGCTATTTTACACTTATCATTTGTAAAACTTACACAATGGCTAAATAACACAAGATTTGTGTACTCTTAACTGGAAATTCGTGTAAAATATAATTTACACGAAACGTGTGTTGTATGTTCTATTTCAAACATAATTTTTCATGATTGAACAGATTTTTAAGAAGTCCAACTATGTATATTTATCCGTAGTTTACACAATAAGTTTCGTGTAGCTTAAATCGTGCATTTTATGGTTTTACATGGCTTTCTTATCTTGATTTTCGTGACTTTCTTATCTTTCTAATATAAAAAAGAAAAATGAAATACAGTCTTCGATCAGGTGTAATCACGGGACTATGATTCAAACGAAGTTTCCAGAAGATTATAATTAAAATAGAAATAAGTAGTTGTAGTTTATTCAGATAGAAATATGGGTGTGTTTGACCAAATGATCTCGCATGTTATAATCACAAAAAATAAAATAGGTAACTATACAATAAGAAATTTTATATTCACACAACTAATAATATTACTTTCGAGCATATTGATAAATTTATAGGCGAAGCGCGCCAGATCAACAATTTGCCGATAAATAATAAATTTGAGAATTGTGTATAACTGTACCTGTACCACTTTTCAAAGTATCATCATTTTCGTGGCTATAAAAGTTATTTTTTTATTAGTTTTTCACGTGGGCAATCAGTCAAATGTTATATTGATTTCTAAATTAAAAAAATTACTTTTATATACAATTGATGGAACAAAGATTGTAAAATCATTGTACCAAAATCAAAATGGAATCTTTAGATTGTCATCCCTGCAAATAATGAACATTTGTGAAACGAGCCCATAAACATTTTTGAAATCCTAAAAATCTCTACGTGCGAGGACGAACATCACCCACGTTGGCTATCGATCCGTAAAATTCCATACCTCCATAACATAGACCCGTAAAACTCCAACGTAACAACTTTACCGGGCGTTTTTTAACTTCTCGGTGAGATGGTGAGAGGCGAAAAGAGGAGGAGGTGGAGGAGGAGAGCGGACAAAGTTGGCGCGCAATTTACTTTCGGCACCGAAAGTTGAAATTTATTTCCCCCCCCCCCCCGCCCTGTAGCCCCCAAATTAGATATAAACCAACAATTTTTCCTGCAAATCCGCCAGAGCCCTCACAACTATATTTATTCACCCTCGCACACAGAGTCCGATTCTTCCCTCGCGATGAAAAAACAGGGGTACGAATGAATTCGATACACCACTGCAAAAGAAGAAAGGACGAAAATCACGAGGGCATTCACGGAAAACTACTATACTCACTCCGCCAGCGGTGTATATACATATATATATATTATACAGGCCGTATCGAACTTTGCGCTGCTCCGGAGCAGTATTACGTAGCCGCCGGCGGAGGCGGAGCGTGCCACTTCTGTCAGGTTTCAAAAGAATCGACGAAAGTGCAGCATCCCAGACTCGGCGAAACTTTCGTAAAAGCGACACGCGCGCCCACACAACAGCGGCAACAGCCGAAGATTGAAAATGAAGACGAAAGGCAGGGGAGGGCGGAGGGAGAGGTAGAGGGGTGTAAGTGCAGTATTCATGGCGACAGCGCCAGATGCTGCCGCAGCGGACCGGCTTATTCCAACAGCTCTTGCGCGCCCTCCCCTCGAGCTCCTTCTCCCTTTGCGTACAATAACCCTTCCTCTCCAACTTTGAATCGTCGCTACTCTCGCGCGCTTGGTGTTTTTTTTTTTTTTTTTTTTTTTTTTTTTTTTTTTTTTTTTTTTTTTTTTTTTTTTTGTTTTTTTTTTTTTTTTTTTTTTTTTTGTTTGTTTTTGTTTTCCTTTTCTTTTTTTTTTTTTTTTTTTTTTTTTTTGCGTTTGAAAGATTGACGAGTTTGTGTAATTGGCAGCGAATTTAACGTCCCGATTCGTTTCGCGCGTGCATTAATTAAAAGCCAAAGGTACACCCGTACACGTGCGTATAATAAATCCAACCCGGAGGTTACTGCGGCACGAGCACGGGACGCGTTTAATTAAATTTCAGCGATGCGCGGAAAGTTAAAAATGAATTCGTACGAAGAGGATGCATAAGAAAGAGGAAAAAGGCCCGGGACTAATTGGTCGAGGATCGAGTTGGCCAAACTGCCGTTAGCCATCCCTCTCGACACTAATACGTTTAAGAACAAAAGAGACGCCGGCGTTGAAAGTTGCATCAGGATAGAGCTCGAATCCATTGCGCAGGAAAGGAGAATCAACTGCAAAAGTATAAAGGGAGAAAAACTTTGTATTCTCCTTCGAAACAACGTCAAAGCGATAGCCCACACTCGCGGGCGCATCCGTACGATATAATACTGTACGCGTATACGTATACACACAATGCAATGCGCGTGATCGGAGGCTGTGCGGAAGAAAGTTTCGTTATGGCGGAAGAAAGTTTTTTAAAACCAATCCCGCTCTGACCAGCGGGGACGTCGTTGTTTGTGGGGAATCGGTGTTGATTTTGTTTCGAAACCTTTCCTCGCTTTGCATCCTTTACGAGTTTTTTCATACACCTATCGATTATTGGAGGATACAAGTTTTTTCGTTGGTTTCTCAAAGATCGTACACGACTTACCTGTTGTATACATTATATCGGCACGCTGCACGATGCGTTGTCTATATTTTTATATTTCACGGCCGCATGAGTAATAGTCACAACAGCTTTGAAAGTTATTTTCATGTTATATTTGAGAAAAAATTGATGCGTGAATAATCGATTTTTATGTTCTCTTTTTCGAGCTAATAAAGCCAAAAATAGTTTATTTTTTCTTTCTTTGTTTTTCACCTGTACAATTAAAATTGTAGAGTTTGAAAACAGGTCAGATTTGATCACTTTTCTCGTCTTACCTCACTCGGCTGTTTCTACTATGTCCCTAATGCTCGCTGATGGCTCGTCTTACCTTACCCGACTGTTTCTACTTAGTTTTGTCTGAGGGCCTTGCCCTCGTCAATGGCTCGTCTTATCGCACTCGGCTGTTTCTACTATGTCCCCAATGCTCGCTGATGGCTCATCTTACCTTAATCGACTGTTTCTACTCAGTTTTGCCTGTATAGGTATCGCCCTCGCCAATAGCTCGTCTTACCTCACTCGATTGTTTCTAGTTTCGGAGAATGATGATTTCTCCGCGTAAGATTACGACTTAAAATAAAAAAATTAAATTTGTGGAAACGCTTTTAATAATCAACTGGAGAGTATGATCTACTTTTTTCTGTATACCAGTGAGAATTGATCTTGTACCCCCTACTTTATTATTAAAAGCGGATCCTTATACGATTCTTTAATATTTTTTTTTAACCTCTCATGAAACGACAGAGCGGGAATGAAATTTTCATTCGACAAAAGACCATTTTTATTAAACTCCGCACTCGATATGAAAACGAATCCTCCGAAAGTGGCTCTGTTATTCATATTTTCACGGTCTCGATATTTTATTACCGGTTATATTGCATCGAAACTCAATTGATTTTCCTTCAAAGCCCGCTTCCATATTTCAATCAAACGTCGATTGAATTTATTTCCATGGTGAAAAGGACAAAGCTCCGGTTTGAAAAGCAAAGAAAAATAAAAACCTCCACAGCTCCGCTGGCCAATTCGGCGTGAAACAAACGGTAGCTCTAAATTAAACTCTCTAATAATCCAGCGCGGCATAAATCTCGTTTTTCCCCGCAAATCCGCGTCTTTT
>JAPYYV010003922.1:0-17471 GCA_030522625.1 Copidosoma aretas
TCTTTTGTATCTTTTCAATATACTTTTTAATATAAAGCATCGAGTGCTTTGTTTGTTGCGTGTGCTTATCGTCACCCTCAATCCACCAACTCTAACACTAAGATATAAAACACATAATTTAAAATAATATATTAATATAAGTTACACATAACATATAGTAATAAAACGTATACACTTTGTTTCCTTGAATAGTGCAATAAGCACTGACAGCGCTGACATTACATTATTTTATGAAGGGTAGGTGAGCCACATCGGGCAACAAACGATAAACCTTCAGATCCTGATTATTCCATAAACTGCACAATACATCTCTTACAGTAAATAATGCAATTAATATTCCTAATAAGTGTGATCACATAGTATGAGGGCCATCTTGCGCCATGTACTGATATTATTAAAGCCTATTATAAAGTGAAGAAATAGTTACTTGGTAGCGGTTGATGGTTTTCACGATTTTTATATCAACAGAATGAGGTGAAATTCTATTAATTCTTCTGTTATTTTCAATCGGTGAAAGTTATTCATTAGTTTCTTCATATTACTTTGGGTTACCCCCTTCTCTCACAGCACCCCATATTTGAATCTTCCCGGAAACGGCCGATGTCTTCCGGCAGTAGGCTAAGCCTCCCCACCATACCCTCGTACAGCCCATCACATCCGAATTTTCCCAAATATGGCTGAATTCTCCCAATAGCAGACTAAGCCCCACCCTACACCCCCACACATACAATTATTTCCGCAGAAGAATAGTTTGTATTGTCAATAAACTTTCTCTAACTAGTAAACACGATTCATTAATATGCAGGAACAGTCAAATTCAATTATATAACAATGATTCTAGCTTCACCTTAAAAACTGTATTAGTCAGTATTAAAGCTCTATGTGGACAAAGATAAACCGTCTGCGAGTCAACAACATAAAAGATCGGACAGTGAGCTGTGAGCGGACTTTCTTTGTGCATGCAGAAGGATTTGAGGTTCATTTACACTGTCTATTCCAGTTTCTAATACAAACTGAGTATCATTGCGTTATGAACTAAATTTCACGGTATTTATTTTTAATTCACAAACTTTAACAGTGCTCAAAAAGCTATAGCGATGTTTTAACATGCAAACTTTTTCCGTGTGAGAACGATCGAAGTCTTTAGAAAGTGGGCTAGATTTTGATGTATATGTCAATCTAGTATTCAAAATAAAATTTTCCTAAATAATAATGCCAAACTTATAAATATCTGCCTTAGTTGTAGTGATGCCAAATAATTTCTTAAGATAATGATTTAGTCACAAGGAAAAAGAAAAAGTATAAGAAACGAACAAAGTGTGCTGAATGGTACCATTGCTATGAAATCACGAGTCTTGAGTGCAAAAATTAAATTTTCTCAGTCTACCCACCTCATTTTTTTAAACGAAATGAATCGCCGTCTGTCGTAAAAGTTTAATTTGGCTACAACCGCGGCAGTGTCAGTCTCAGGTAGGCCGAAAGTCGCAGGCAGTAGAGTCATCTTAATGATAGATCGTAATGCAGCAGCAGTCTCTATGATAGTGACGTGGGCTAAACCATCAGATGTAGGGTGAACCTCTGTGCTACGTGCAAGAGGCTAGTGACCATCAGGGAGAAGCTATAAAGGGTCCGATGGAATCATAATGTAAGAAGTTTCGTCGAAAGTTGCCCATTTAGAAAACTATTTCAGAATGTTTTGATACGAGTGCCTACAACGAAATAAGAATCAATCGCAAATTCCACGTACCAGTTGCCAGTAGGCTACGCAAGCAAGATTCGATCAAGATGCTCCGATCTCCATCGCAGCAGAGAGCGATTCACCAACGATAAAATGGACTTGAGGACATCGAGATCTTTGAGGCTGCTATTGAAAGAAGTGAGTAGGTAGCTATTAACCACAAGTCTAATGCTGGCATAGCCCATTAAGAAGTCTTCGGGGATAAGATTCACTGCAGCTCAGCTTGTTCAAGCGTTTCGCAAAATTCTCCATCTATTTAGTGATAGTAAATGCCAATGTCACTTCAAACTTAGACCAAGCGTCCTCGTCGGCTAAAAAATCAATTATGATTGTAAAGAACAACTCCAAAGAATGACCGTCAACAAGTTTTAAATGCAGAGCCTCCGCACCCATGCGAACAAACACTACAATGTACTTTTTGTTGGTAAGAATTCCACATACTTTGCACTGAAAACAATTCGTCATATCTACACTAAAAAAGGTGGTGTAAACAAGACATTATATGTTTGGCACACAGGCTGCCGTAACAGAAGCATACGTTGAACCAAACCGGCACCGCACGCTAAGTGAGGCATTCGTGTCGCACGAGCTCAGTTCCGCAAGGCTGGAGGCGCTAAAGCATGCATGACGCACCTAGTTAGGAACAACTCTTATGTTGACTTGCATGGCTACAGTGCCAAGGTTGTAGTCACTGGATGGAGCGTCATATGGTGTAGCTACTTTGTGGACAGGGGCACTAACAGCGCCAAATTATTTTCTACCTGGTGGATAAGATGTTTAAGGGCCCAGCCTACTCTATTCTAGTACAGGTAGAGTCTCGGGCCGCCGATAAACTGCTCACTAGCAAATTGGAGACTCGAGCCCGTACTGCGCACATATAATAAACTAATGAAGATAGTAGAAAGGGAGAAGGGGAATCGATAAACACACCTAATTAAAATATAAAAAATTGATCAAATTATTCCTTATAACGTAGGAGGAATTGTGGGAACTGCGGCGGTATCCTCAAAAGTCCCCACAGACCCATTACGACAAACAATATCCCAGGTATAATTCATCACAGCTTGTAGAGAGCCCAACTACAGACCTCACAATACTCTCCTTTTTATCTTTCAATACAATTTGAGAACTATCAAAATGGACCTGCGGTTAGAAGAATTATAAAATTTAATATAAATATAAACTTGATTCATGAATTTTCAACTTGATAATACACATTTATACGAATTTTTTTACAGGATTCATGTATTTCATAAATAATATAAAAACCGTTGATGTTAACTTAAAATCTATATATATGAATCTCTTATGAAATTTGAAACTGAAATATAATATTATTTTTTTAAATTCAACACCAATAGGAAATGTATGCAGGGCATTAAGCGTTACCCAAAATGCACTACGTGGAGTATACCTGCCTTGCATTTCATGTGTCTGTATCTGGATGTGTATGTATAGTCATTTTTGTGAGTGTAAAATATAATTGATGGTATGTTGCTATCATTATGGAATAAATGAAAATTCTATCCTTTTGCTACGCCTGGCGAGTAGGTTTAATATTTGAGCCTAAGCTTTCGCTTATTCGCTTAGGATCATAAAGAGGTGAAAAACAGGGTGCGTTCGAGTATCTGGCTCGGGGAAGTGCTTTTGCAGGGCACGGGACCTAACTCAGTAGCTTGTTGGCTGCAGCTTGTCTTGTTACCGCACTAGCTTTAGTAATGGAAGCGCACCACTGACTTAGCCATGGAGCCAACTGGCCAGCTAACTTTTGTCCAATGTGCTCAGCGTATCTTGGGAACTAGTATCGAGCTCCTAATGTGCACTTGGTGGATAACGGCTCCTGTACCCTTAGCAGTACTTTCGAATGTGTGGCTGTCAGCGGAAGGCTGGTTCGGTACTTAAAATGTGAATCCGCAGTTACAATGACTTGTTTGGAAGAGATAGTAGCGGCTGGCAGCATAAGTGCTGGCTCGCGTAGTACTGTTTGGACAGACGCGAGCAATATCGACTAATTTTGAAATCTTTTAATATATTTTACTTATTTTGATTTAATTTAAAAATCTGGACTCACGGTAGAGTCCATGGACTTGGATTGATTCAGGTCTCACACAGAAAGAGACTAGAATCGCACGTCTAGTCGGGTTCAAAAATAGAACTGATTTGATCTTCGAACCTGGATTTGAATTTAAATTCGCTCCTGACTGTCGACTTAGATGGTTTTGAGAAATTGAGAACGAAAAAAAAGAAGCAGTCGTGGGACTGCCGAGAGAAGCTATGCTTCTGAAGAGAAAGAAAAAATCATCATCTAATAAAACCATAGCAACCTGACATCAGCTCGGTTAACGTATATCTTGCAAATCATAAGTGTACAAATCAAACGCCCATAAGAATCTACAATAAATTAAGTGGGTTGGTCAAAAAGCAGGCCCATGTAATTATTAAAAAATTATTTTAAAAAATTATCTAATATTTCGGCAACCTTATATTGCCATTTTCATAGCTACATTCAAAATTTACGGTCGTACAAAGGATGATTAAATAACATAAATGAGTGCCATTGATGGACTGAACAATTTATCTAATGTAATTTATCTAATGATAAGAACCTAATTAAGTCGAAAAGTCCAACCAATTTATACTTTATCTTTGATTAAAACAGTACTACGAGAATGAGTAATATTGATTCCAACATAGCACACAACGTTTCTAAAACGTATAATTTAAGACTTAAAACGTTTCTCCCAAGAGCCCAGACATTTCGAAAACGTCTTTTAAACCGTAAAATTAACTCAATTCCCGTTGCTGAGCTCAGCATAAGTTTACATGAAACGTTTCAGAAACGGTTCCAGAATATTTTTAAAACGTACCTAAATTTAGTGCAAATTCAGGAGAAAAATGAACTATTATTATTGTTATTTTAGCAATACCTAAATTCATAAAAAGTAATGACAAGTAGAGTCAAATAAAATATATGGAGAAACAAAAATTGCCGTACTGCGGACACGACCTGGGTCCGCCTGGATAAAAAGCGAGCATATCTTATCAACTAAGCCATAGTGCAAGAAATTTCTCATATACAAAATAAAATTTTTTTAAGGTACAAGTACTATTATTTTTGTTTTCCGTACTTACAACTGCATCTATACAAATATCAATCATTGAAATATTTTTTTAATTCGACGATGTACTAACTAATCGTTACATATGAAATCTCTATTGAATGCCAACTCAATACGAATGTAGAACATTAAATTAAATCCTTAGAGTGAACGTAAGACGAAACATTTAAGTACTGAAAGAAGAAAATATTTTCAAATAAAATTTAGTAAGTAAATTGTCTAAACACACATTTTGTATTTCCATAATTCGGTTGTACAGATGGAAAACAAAAATACTGGTATTTGTATCTCATAGTGATGTAATTTATGAACACGATATGTTGTCTACTTTGGTCAAGTGGATAAAATACTTGCCTCTTATCCAAGCGGACCAAGTTCGTATCCCGGGGTCAGGCATTTTTTTCTCCAAATTTTACTTTTATAGTTGTCATTATTTATGAATTTAGGTATTTCTAAACAAATAAAAATAATTTATTTTTTCATCAATTCACACTAAATTCTATTACAGTTCCGAAAAATTCCAGAAACGTTTCTGAAACGTATCATATAACTTATGCTGGGCTCAGCAACGGATATTTTAGGGTTTTAAAAAGGTTTCAGGAGCTCCTGTGAGAAATTTTTGTAAATTTCAAATGAATTTAATGTTTTAGAAACATTTCAGAAACGTGCTGTGCTGTGTGGGTCGTGTGATACTGATTAATTCTCGTTGTACGGTTTAAATCAAAGAGAATGTATAACTGGTTGGAATTGTTGACTTTTTAATTTCATCTTTCATTAGATAAATTTTTTAGTCTTAAATGAAACTTATCCATGCATTATTTATCATCCTTTGTACAACTGTAATTTTAAAAAGGGATCCCCTATGATGATAACATAAGGTTGCTGAAATGTTGGACAATATTGTAAAATAATTTTTTAATGCTCATTAATTAATTTTTTAATTGATCATGGAAATTTTCTTATCCTGTTTTTTGTAAATTTTCTATTACTATTTCTTGAAATAATTGTATTCTATAAATTTTTTAATCATTTGTTTTGCAAGAGAAATACTGCTTCTGTAATACATGTAGCAAAGACATATTTAAGTTCAGAAGTAACGGCATTTTTTAAAGTTAGTACATTGTATTGATCACTATTTTATTAGCGTGGGCGATATTGTTTTCTACTCATGAACCCTATACAAATTATTTTTTTTGGTTTATCTGGCTTTCCCTTCGACATACAGCGTTTTTTCTTTCATATAAAAGTTAATTTGTCATAAAATCATGTTTAAATAATCTGTGCACATTTATAAAAATATTCTTGTCGTGCTGTAAGGTATTGAAATTTTTACCCTTGTTTAATCATAATGTATGCAAAATATGGAAAATAAATGTTACATTTAAAAGTGGATCATAAACTCTCTATTAGTGCGCCTCAATATTTATTATCTCTTTAAAAAAACCCGTAAAATCGTTACTTTTGGTATATTTTACTTCTCTCTAAGATTTAACGTGCTTTCTGTTTTCGAGTTCGTGTTGTCAAGAAATTATTTTAACGTAAATTTGACATATCTGTACCTATTTTCTACACGAGCAAAATGTTATTCAAAATATTTTTATTTGATTCCATGAAGATATACCGTAAAATCCAAGCTGTGCTAGTCTTCATTCGGGCATAGCAACATATCTGTACTATAGAGCCGCAACAGCCAGCAACGTTAAACGAGTATATGTGGCGACTTAAGCAGCCGGTGCCAACTAAACTTTTCGTTCCACTCGCTAGATGGCCAAGCCTGCAAGCAGATTTCTTGCAAGCGTACTAAAAACTTCCACCATATAAGATCGAAATATAGCAGTGCGTTAGGCGGGATAGAATTTAATACCTGACCCCTCCAACATGGGTTTTCATATGTCAGGGGGTCCACTATTAAATTTCTGCCAGTATACACTGGCCGGAATTTAATATTCTACCCCTCCAACATGGGTTTTCTTACGTCTGGAGTTCTGTATTAAATTCCTGTCAGAATCACGCTGGCGGGATTTTCATTCAGCATGGGTTTGCTCGTATCGGGAGGTCAGGTATTAGATTTCGGCCAGCGTTACGGTTTTTCTACGTTAGCCCCCAGCGCCGAAGCCAAGGCGTGCCATAAGAAGCATAGCTTCAAAAAACTGAGAATATACCCTTTGGAATTTCGAGTAACGTTGCTGTACATTTTCACTTGCCAAGATGGTCAGGTATTTAATTTTCAATCATAAGTATTACAGCAACTTTCAATTCAATCATTATCTTTGCCTAATTTTTTTTAGAGAAAACTAATAATGAAAGAGCACGCTGGGTACATCTACGAGTATTGTTTTGTCCCAACTCCTCTTCGTCGTAGACTGTCTCGCGCCTTGCCGTCTCTAAATTTTCTTTCATAGGTGTACAAAAGATAATAAGCCGCCGAGCAATCCGTTATCTCATGCGCAGTTAAAAAAACAATATAACTGCAAATCTTCGTGCAGAGATAACCTATCGATTATATACAAGCTTCAACTGACTAAATACTAGTGCATGCGTTTTAAAACATGATATAATACAAAATACTTATTTTATCATGTAAACCATCGCAATAACTATTGGATAAATTTGTAAAAACTACGTATACTTATTAGTCTCATACAACAATGTAACATTGCGGTTGCCTTCAACGTTATTTTCGCATATTAGTAAGGTGATCTGCTTATTTTAGATTAGGTGTAGAAACTAACAGTATTCTCTTATTTCTAATTAGCTCAAAGAGTTTGTAAGAACACAAAAATTCTCGTAAAAGAGGCAAGCCAGGAATGTGGAATTTCTGGTATTGCCCATGAGACATTAAAACAATGTGGAACGATTTCTATACACATAGATAGGTGTAGGAATGACGAGCTAGATGCTTGAGCTTCTATTGTCTTCGGTACTAGAGTTCTGACTTGCAGCGTGGAAAAAATTATAGTAAATAGATAGAGAAAAGGGAGAAAAAGGTGATGTTTGTCCAGGAAGTTTTTGCATGTAAATTTTTGAGGAGCAAACTCTATATAAAAGAAAGATAGGCGACGTTACACTATACTATATCTTCTATATCCAAAGACTTTCCTAACTAATTTTGTATAAAAATACACTCCAGATTTTTACATCTTCATAATGTAACAAACAATTGGCCGTGAAAAAAATATAGCTATTTTAAGTACAACCCTATCGTTAGAAACTTTTATCTTGCGACTTATTAATAGTCGTAGAAAAAGCTTCATGTAAAGGAAACTGTTTTCGCTGCAATATAACTGGTACAAAAGATAAGGTGCTGGTATCCAAAGTTGTTCTTAAAATAAATACTCTGCTCACAATTTTCTTACCTGTGATCAGTTTAGCTTTAATGCTATGCTAAAATAATTTAGTTTTTCACGTCTTGTTGCGTTGCAGAATGATGTACATAAATTTCTTATTACCGTAACATTGGCATTTATTTTTAAATTAGGTTCTTGAGGTCGGAGACCATGACGTAGAGGATTTAGATATTTTATTGGGTAGTCTATATATTGATATATTGTCATCAGTTTTATCTACTCTCTTTTAAGTTGCATAATGTACACTGTAATAAGTTGCATGAAACGTCATTATTTGAGATCCTGTTTTTATACAAAGTATTGATAAATAAATTCATACAATCTTATCGTCATGACTTTTAATGTACATCTGGAAAAAATTTATATCAATGTATACACATTCATCAACAGTATACGCTAAGTGTAAATCTTACGCAGTTGAAACTTTACGTCCATTGACCGGGCTTGCAGTTTTCCCGTCAACCCCATACCTTAACGTAAAGTCAATCCGAGTCAAGTTAGCCTTGCAAAGTTTGTATTCATAGGATATAGCAAGCTGTGTAACGAGGGCCCGTCGCCCGCGTGGTGTGCTTGCGTAGCCATACATGGTATATCTTCGAGTAAACGATTTAGTAAAATTTCTGTGTACATTCTAGTTTGGATTTCAGTGATTGTTGGAAGCGATAGTGGACAAGTTTAAGTGCATTTACCGTAGCTAGTAATTCTATGGTTTATCATACAATTTGGAGAATTATACATTACTGTATTTTGCTGCGGACAAGGCTCCTTCTGAGCCACTCTCGTATTGATCTCCCTATTGATCCCCGTTTCCCCCCTTTCTTCTTTGCTGCCCTCGTAATCCCTGGCAACAGCGTGATAAATGGCACCTGACCCTGCCTTCTTCGCGTAAAGGGATTTAGCGAAGACGGACGGGCAGACTGCTCGACGCGTACGACAGCAGCCATTTTGTGCTCGATTAAAATGTCCTTTATATACTTGCACAAATTTTTATGCGTTCTTCTATAACAATATTACAATATATGCACTTTTCATATCATACTTAAAATGAATATAAATCTATTATATGGTCTTAATAGTAATTTTCATAATTATTCTAATAATGCTTTTGATAATATATTTATTATCTATACCCATATCCACTACCAACAATTTAATTATGCACTATTTTTTATTTATTTTTCCAAACATAACACATCAATGCGTCGAAAATGCATAAAAAAACAGTGTCATGCATTTTTGGTGCTTATTAGATAGTGTCTCACTGGAATATTAGTAAAAGCATGAGCAAGATAGAGAGTTATGCAAACGGCCATTTTTAGAAGTGAATCTAGACAGAGCTGGCGTGCTTAAGTATTCAAATAGTGCTTTAACGGCACTGACACAGTGTTATGCACGTTACTTCAGGTTAATATATGCATATGCATGTATATTTTCTCCCTGTAACTAGTTAATGCATTGATAGTTTACAATTAAATTGAATAGTGACTTTCAGTAACTGAATAATAACACATTTACTTGTAATACATACGAAGTATTCTAAGTTATGAATGCTACATAAAACTTCAGAGGTGATCCTGATCATACTTGTGCATTCTTATTTTTAAAACACAAGCAATATGATTCTTCATTGTTTTCTTTCTACGTTGATAACTGCTTGCTATTTTTTTTCTTTTAAAAATTGATTACGTGCAATCCCCTATTTTGAAGTAATGTTTTTTATTCTCTCCTTTTGAATAATTATCGAATTTAATGAACACATAAATAATGCATACAAAGTTTTTTTTCTCGTTTTGAATAATTATTAAACAATCACATTAATTGTAGGGTATATCAACAGTTTCAATCTACTACTTTCTTCTGAGAGAAATTATTGAAATGCTAGACATCTTTTACTATGATCATAATATAAATAGAAAAAACGATTTAATTAAGTTATCCAATAACTATTAATACACAATTACTCAATATAAAAAGAAAATCGTAACGAAAAGATTATAAGTTTCACATTACCTGTATGTGCAACGCCCGTTTTTTGTATTTGAATTACGAACTTAGCATCTACAATTACATACACACTCTCAAACCAACCTCATTGACACACCCCACAATAGACTTTTTATCTCAGTTCCACACGGCCAATATAAGTCACAGTCACCTCAACAGTTGTTTTTGTAAAAACTTATTGTTTTATTCACGATCTATTTTCACACATTTGTTATCATCAATATGTGAATAGTGGTACGGGGGGCGTGAGGCTCTTGCGTGAAAAGAATTTTTACCAATAATAATTACACTTTTTAAATATTATGTATACATTTATACACAAATTAATGTTAATAAGTTTTGGATGCTTTTTATGAACATACAGTTAACAGTTGTCACAATCTATATAGAGAATATCTTACAGCCCCAAAGAGATCTCAAAACCATGGAAACGAGATATAGGCTGCAAATTCAATAAAAGATGTTTTGCTCAAGAAGAAAGTAGTGGATCTAAATTATTGTTATACCCTACAATAATTTTCTCACGTATAAATCGAGCAAGTGGAGAGAAATACGAGGAGCTTACAATAATAATCACAATACTTATTGAAATTAGTAAATACATAATTGCGATGACAACGCATCTGATAAGAATTACTTAGACAATGAAAACAACGCGATTTTACGTCAAGGCAATGGGTTCACAATAGTTGATCCGGTAGTAGATTCTCGAATTATTCATGATGCTGTAAATGCATCTACTATGGTGATCAAACGTGTGTATGAAATGTCTTAACTGATGAAATCCATACCTTGTCCTTCCACTCATTACAGCAAATGCTACCAAAACCACTAGTGACACTACTGATCGTAGACAATCGTAACAGACGCCAGACAATTTTTCGTATTAACGAAAATGATGAAATATCATACTACCAGAAAATGATACTAGAAGTAGTACATCTTCCCCAGTGATACACGACATTGGACAAGGAATACAAAACAATAGTTTTGTAACAATACAAACACGAGAAACGCATTTGCATTCAATACAGATGTAATCACACATAATCCAGCTTTTAACGTAAATTTCATGCAAAATACTACAGAAGTAAATTTTCAAAGATTACTGATGAACCATATAAATAATACCTCTGCTAGTAGGTTGCATAATGTTAATACCACTAGACACCACTAGACTAAATTCACTACACCACACACTACTGGGTACTGGTTCGACACAAAAAAACACAGAAGTCCAAGCCAATCATCTTTAAAATGACACTTCGTCCCAAAAAGAAACTTTACTAAGAGTAATCAGGTACATTCTGAGTCGGAACGCATACAAAATTTTTAATTGTAACCATCAGCAAGCAGAATTAAAGAGTAACTTTCTTAATAGAAAAAATAGGTTACCAGATGAAGGAACTAATATCGGGAATGCCCAAAGACTCGCAACGAGCATGCAAAACGAAATTCCGATATTAAATCCAATTCGAACTATACCACTAGATTATTTTATACTTAGCATGGAAACTCAAACTATAATAGTCATCCACTTCACAACTACCCTAACGAAAGATCTGCGCAATAACCTCAGCCAGAAGTACACCTTCCAACTTTAAATCGGAACAACTTAAATGCAAGCAATAGCTTTCGTGGTTGAGTATCACAGAACATACGATACGTGGCAGATCTATATATGATCTAGTTTTACTCTCTAACCAGCAAGACCAGTACCCTCTAACCATAGTAGCCAACAAGATAGACATAGGGTGCCCACGTCATTAGGTTCCTATACACCAGCGGCTACAGTAACACTATACCACCACTCTTAAAGTTTTACACCGCCTGGCATGACAATGCCTCAAAGTCGGGGTACGTATGACTTTAAGAGAGGGTTGCGAAGGTTAGACATTTTTAATCGGTGGGGTGTGGAATTTACAGGAAAAACTAAAGATGATTCGAAAGAATTTCTGTCAAGGTTAGGGGAATGTGCATCCACTTACAGCCTAAATTTAGATGATCTCGTAAACGCTCTGCCAGCTGTACTAGATGCGGATGCTAATCATTGCTTTTGAAGGTAAAGATTGTGTGGAGATCTATATGTGATCTAGTTTTGGCCATTTGGTTACAATTCGGTGTGAGTGAAATAGAGGAAAGTCTAACGCGTGAAATTAAAAGGCAAACACAAGGGCCTTACGAAGACGTTAGCACCTATCTGTCTAAGATCGAGACTCTCTTAGATCAATTGTATCCTCCGCTAAATTTGAAAGACCAAATTAATCGAGCATACCGAAACCTATATCCAAGTTGCAGGGCACACATGGATAGACCCCGCATATTAGATTTTATGAACACTGTAATGCTGAGGAAGAATGTAGAGATAATGAAAAGCCAGGACACAGACTACAAACCTTCTCCTGGCTCTGAAGACTCATTATTCCCGACTACGGCATACCAACCATGTCAAGTAGGACCAATAAAAAGGATTACCGCCGGGGATGCGACAGAGGTGCTGAGCGAGTCTCTTAACGCTTTGCATTTTGCTCCCAGTCAACCAGAATATAATCAACAGCAAAAGAATATTTGAATAACGGAACAAAAAGAGCAGCGGGAGGGTCTCAACAAAAGCATTGGCAGAAAAAATGAGCCTAAGGAGGCAAATCAAATGAATGCTTCATTTGCAAGCTAGTAGGCCATTGGCGTAAAGAATTTCCTGAAACCATTTATTGCTGAAAAAGCGGGAAAATAGGCCATAAAAGACAAAGTTGTCAAATGTGCAGGGCACAAAGACCGGAAAACTCCACGGGAGGGACGGGGTAGGAGTCGACATGTCTTCTCTTAACTATAATCTGGCTTGCACACAATTGGAATCTTCTCTACGCCTATCTTCCATGTAAATAGTGTATACAATATGGTGGATAAGTTTAAAATGCAGTGCGTCAAGTATATACTCAGTATAGCAATATTACAGACTGATTTCATAAGTTATATTTCGAGTTATTTGGCATTTACAAGATAACAAATAATACACTCTGGTATATTACTAGTAGGAAAAGGGCAAATCAATAAAAAAATGATGTAAAATTGATTTCGGAAGGAAGGTTAGGGATGGATTAAGGAGGATGCATCCGACAGTCCTAGGGGTGTGTGGAGGCGTAATATCCCCTATGCCCCGAAGCAGACGACGAAAGCGGCACACACGTAAACGTGACTGCTCGTCGTCAACTAATCAGGAGGGGTTAACTACGGATCAAGAAGATCTGTGGGTAAAAATGGGCACTAACCAAGTACTCGAGGTGATGTCTTTATCAGAAAAGCCTCGACACTTCCTCAAGCTTGACGTCAATGGTATAAAGGTGTCTGCTTTGGATGATAGCTAAGCAGTACACTGTTATCTATGTAAACATTTTTCTTAAAAGTTACCTTGATATGACCCATGCCACTCCACAATTGCTGAAGCAAATGGTGCCCCTATTCCAGTACAGGGTACCATTATAGTTAATTTGGAAATTGGGAAAATTAAAGATTACAATAAATTTTGACTAATAGATAGCCTTAAGTACGAAGCTATCTTAGGAATCGATTTTTTGCGCCAGTTCAAGATTCACATAGATTACAGTAAGGATGCAAGGAGTCAGGCTTAATCGACATTGAAGAAGTTTTATCCGGTAGGAAAAGATTTTGAATGTTATTTTGCCGTAGATGCGATTAAAGGCCTACAAATCTTATCTCGTACAGAGCAGACTAAACTAACCAAAATACTAGATAAATTGATCACACCACGTCCCGAAAAGTTAGGAGTTACAACGGTAGCAAAACACCGTATAGATAGACAAAACCATGAGCCAATTAAGCAAAGACCGCCATGGCCGCTGATGCAGTAGGATCCAAACCACCATCGAAGACTGGTAATAAATATATCATCGTCTTTTAAGACTTATTTATCAAGTGCGTAGAAATGCGGCCATTGCCTAAAGCTGACGACAAGAACGTGAGAAAAGCGATTGAGGAATTGCATTTGAAGAATTAATAAATAATCGGTGAGATAGGCCAAAATACATTTTGACCGATAATGGTACAGAATATGTGAACCGAGAGTTTCAAGACATGTGCAAGAATTGTAATATGGAACACAACTGTACCACCGTACCACGCACAAGCAAACCCTGCCAAACGAGAAATAAGAACACTCAAAGAGATGAATATTTCCTTTATAGACTCCAACCAACCGCTGTAGGACTTGCAACTACAGGAGTGTGCGTTTGCAATAAACACCATGGAAAACTCACCAACAAATGTACCCCGGCATTTTTAAACTTTGGTAGGGAGGCTAAATTAGACTTTAGGGTCACAAACAGTTGAGAGAATAGAGTAACGAGGCTGACATTGATTAGGGACTTAGTCAAAAAGCACTTGGATGAAGCTAGGGCCTGCCGAGAAAAATACTACAACAAAGGGCACAGGCCAGACACATTTAAACTAGGGGATAAAGTTATGAGGAGAAATCACGTTCTTAAGTCAGTAGCCCACAATTTTTGTGAGAAACTAGCACCGAAACTTTTAGGCTTCTGTGAAGTAATTAAAGTGCTGTCGGAAGTGGTGATGGTGGTAAAAGATATGGATTCCGAAAAAGTTACGAAAGTGCTTATATTGGACTTGAAAAGATGTATACCCCCGTTAATCTAGAATATTTCCCCTACAGACGACCATGTACCTACTACGAGCCAGGAGGCAAGACTGGGGTGTACACCTTACGAACCCATGACCCCCACTGCGAGTAAGAAGCCAATTTGGGAGGTAGTCAGGCTGCGACGAGAAACTCGTCAACGAGCACAAAATGATCGACAGAAGCGCCGGGAGATGTCCCCCGCGACTAGTGGACCCATCGACTTCGGCCCTGTCAAAAAGGCCACGACGCCAGTATACCTGGAGGTGGCAAACTCCTCGCTCCTGGACGTGATCCACAAAGAGGCGGAAGAGAAAGAATAGGGAGTAACAACTGAGGAAGCAGTCGAACAACCAGACCCACCTCGACATTAGCCTGATATTCCGGCACTGATGTCTTTGTATGTAACTTGGCCTACGTATGTCCCTCTCCTGACCCCTGGCAGCGCTTGATTCTCTTCCCCAGCCAGTGTAGAGGAGCCCTCATCTCCATCAGAATCAGTTTGGGGCAAAAAGTGTTGGAAACATAAAGAGCTTAGGCATTGGTACAGGGCCAGGAAGAGTGGGTTAGAGAGCGACGAAAATATTTCAAGCCATCTCTCAGGAACACCTCTACAGCCCCTAAGTTTTCGAAGTGATAAATTCTTTAGGCATGCTTTGGTTGGGGACAAAAACGGCAGAAGCGTACGTACGTACGTTCGTACATATATATACTGGGACTCGGTGACGCTCGAGTCTCACCGGTCACCTTTGGATTTTGCCACGTATATATGTATGGTCAATGAATAACGAATATTACCGTGTGTGTAGTGAGTGTGCACGTATTTATAACCATACATGCGTACTTACGTAGTATGTGTGTGTAGCTGATGTATGTGACCGTGCATGTATGTGTATGTACTTTGTTAGTATGAGCGCATGTGTGTATACATATAATACACACATCGACTACTTAATATTTTTATATTATTAAAGTAAACAATAGCCAAAACATTTTCGCATGCATGGCAGATCCATGCAGACAGCTAATGTTCAACGGGATTTTATAGTATTACATAACCTCCAAATATTCAAAAATACGCTGTATCTTAAAAAGGTAGTAAGATGGACAAAAAATAGCAATTTTTATTTTTTCCTTACTCTGGTTATACTTTTTAGTAATTAACATTAACGTTTTTAACATTAACCGGCACAAGTGAAAACGATAATATGTAATTTGTTTTTCTTCGAAATGTGAAAAATAAGGTTTACGAAGTGCATAATTTTGTTTTTTCTTATTTACTAAATTTGTTCTTCATTCTCTTTTTTTATACTGACGGTCGCTGTGCATGCGCTGGCACCTCGTTTTTTTTTACCGGCCAAGGTATTTGCCGAGTTTGGGCACGGAGAGATACGTGGCCGGCGTTGTAATGTATTGTTAGGCTCTGGAGGAGTGTAAGTGTCAATCACCTTACTTTCAAACAAATGATTTATATATATCTTACTATGTATATATAGTGATAAGGACGAAATTATTTCGACCCCCCTCACCCCCCTCACCCCCTCCTCCGCCCCCCTCAATTCACGGATGGATTCGTTATATTTTTACGTGATTTGCATGATCGTCATTTGTATGTAGCCCCCCTCACCCACCCCCCCTCAACTCCCCTCAAAAATTCGATCGTTTTCTCTGCGATTTCACGTGAAAAATAATTTTTCTAATTTTTCATCAACCCATACTTATTGCTGTTTCTTTAAAGCACTTGTATAATTTACCTTCGTATGTTTTTAAATCTTCGAATGAAGTACAACCTTTTTTTTTAATTAAAATTAATTTTAGAAAAAATCTTTCTTGGTCTTTTGGAGAAATAACATCTAATCTACCGATTGCATTATGTTTTCTAGAACGTTGTCGTTGTTCCCATTGTTTCTTTGCTTTATTGAATATTCATATATAATATTCAGGAATGTTTACGTACTTTAAATTTTTAGCAAAATCATCTATTTTATTTAATTCAAACTATTCTGTTAGTTGTGTTTCATAATTATCTACATATTCAGAAATTTTATTTTCTTCAAATACTATTTTTTGTTTATTTTCGAACTGAATGGGCAAATTAACTACGCTATGGCTCCTACCACAAATAGGATATTCTTGTAAGCGCCATGCTGCTTCTATTGGACCTAAATAACGTGCATCAATATACTGTTTAATTTCATCGTAAACTTCTTTTTTAGAGTTTGATTCGTTTTGTATTTTACAAAATGCTCTATCGTTTCCTTTATGAATATAATTATACATGTATTTTATACTTTTTATTGATGCACAGTACTCAACATTTATATGACAATTATATTTCATCAATAAAAATTTATTGTACGGTACAACCATTGAATTATCAACTAAAATGTGTTCATTACTATTCTTTATTCTATACATATTTTGATCCAAAATATTATTTCTTCTTCTATATTATGGATGACCATTTTTTTTATAAATGTTCTATCACTAAAATTTTTCGGAAAATTCTTTTCACAAATTTTCTCATTTTTATTTAAACATGGACTATAAATATTATGCGGACCATGCAACATGTGTTTAATAACTAATTTTTTCATATTTTCATCATTTGA
>JAPYYV010003923.1:0-20758 GCA_030522625.1 Copidosoma aretas
TTACACTCGGCAGCCCTGGATTTTTGTTTTGCACAAGAATTGCGCTATCAAACAAAAAAAATTTGGCCTCAATAGTTATAGGCAGCCAAATTTGCAGTGTGCTCTCGGACTATATGCGTGACATTGTGTCCATTGATACAGTATTCTTGCCATTACAAACTTAACAGTACTTATAACGAACTTAGCTTGACAGGTATTTGGTAGACACTGCACGGGTACTTCACATCAACTTGACGGATGCTTATCAGATACTTGTAGACCTACTGTGATTTATTCACCAAATTTATAAGTACGTTTTATTCTGTATTTTGACGTCCAAGTGACCGCCAAGTACCCGCTGAATACCCGCCAAGTGTCCTCCACGTGCCCGCCAAGTGCCCGGCAAGTAGGTACTAGCCAAGTGCCAGCCAAGTTCCCGGACAGGAAGTGCCTACCAAGTACCCGGCAAGTACCCGCCAAGTGCCCGGCAAGTAAGTAGATGCCAAGTGCCTGCTAAATGCCTGCCAAGTGCCCGCCAAGTGCCCGGCCAGAAAGTAGCTGCCAAGTGCCCGGCAAGTAAGTACCTGCCAAGCTCCCGCCAAATGCCCGCCAAGTTCCTGGCCAGAGACTGGCTGGCAAATGCCCGGGAAGTGAGCTCGCTAAGTGCCTGGCAAGTAAGTAGAAGCCAAGTGCCTGCTAAGTGCCCGCCAAGTGCCCGCCAAGTGCCTGGCCAGAAAGTAGCCGCCAAGTGCCCGGCAAGTTAGTACCCGTCAAGTGCCCGCTAAGTGTCTGCCAAGTATTTGGCTGGTACTTGCCGGATACTTGGCTGGAAGTTGCAGGGCACTTACTTGCCGGGCACTTAACGGGCACTTGGCGGGCACTTGACGGGCCCTTGCCTGTGGAATCTAAATAATTTATGTTTTCGGTTGACGTAATACTAGTAGATTATAGTGCAGATCTTATTAATGTGGCTACATCTAATATTATTCTTTTGATTGTATTGGATACAAATCAAAACACACCTTTATTGGTTTGTGAATATTCCATTGTAGATCTACATGAACCTGAAATGTTACACTACATCAATTCTAAAGTAAAGAAACATTTAAAATCAATGTTGCATTTTAATATAAGTGTTCTTTACTTTTATGAAATTTTCTTTTATTTTTATAGGAAAAAGAGAGGAAAGAAAAAAATTGCTCTCTGCACCTACCACAACAGCTTCTGTTTCTATTGCTTTAAGCATCATTTTTACTCCTGTTATTTTTTTAAATACATCTGTAAACATTACTATAAAGGTACTTATTACAAATTTATATTAAAATTCTGTCGATCGAGGTTTTTTTTTGACCTTTCTCAAATTTTATAGGAAAAAGAAAGGAAAAAAAAATCTCCCTTTGCACCATCCACAACAGCTTCTGTTGCTATTGTTTTAATAATAACTTCTACTGCAAATACATCTGGAAACATGACTATGAAGGTACTCATTACAAATTTATACTAAAACTCTTTAGCGAAAGTATTTACATGTTGAATGTTTAATTAAAATTCAATAAATTTGTTGTAGAAAGAAAATAAACACCTAGGACTGCAGGAAAAAGATCATACTCATATTATTGAAAATAAATAGAAAAAGATGAACTATGTTGATGAATGCTCCAGATAAAAATCCTTGCGTAAGACAAAAATCGTATCCTCCTCGTATGGTTTTAAAAAAATCATAAATGATATTACAATAATTATATATAATGTGAAATTTTTTTGTTTATGCGATTCTAATCTCGTTTGGTTTTATTGTTGTATCAATTATCAAGATTTCGTGTTTGCAATCAATTTTTTTGACTTGATCATAATTAATCATCAACTCTTTTGATTACGAACCAAATAATGATTCAATCATTTTTTTATTATAAATGTTCAAAATATTTAATTAATGTATAATAATTGACATTATTGTATTTTGATTGCTGCTAATAACAATAGAGACCTTTTAAATTCTAAATTTTTTAGAACCCTCTTATGTCTTACAAAATTTTCTACAATAAATTATCAAGATAGATTTCAAACACGATTGCTTTACAGGAGTGGCCTATATTTTGCTCAAGCAAAAATAGAACCACCAGGAAATAGTCTAGGTGGTGTGTGTGGTCATCTATCTCGACTAACTTAAGAAGCTAACAACCTATTAGGCTTGTTTTGATAATCTGTACTATCCTTGAGGCTATAGTAACTAAAAAAATGATCACTTATTTACTTGTAACATTTCAACCTGGTTCTTAACGTTCGAGGCTGGTCAAGAAAAGTTGTATATCTCAAGGAAATACAACTGTTTACCCTCTTTTCTGGACCTAAATATATTTGATTTTCATGCAAAAAATCAGTTTTTGTAAGCTTAAAACGTTCTACGAATTTGGCTTCAAAGAAAAAGTAGTGAATCTCTAAACAATACATTTTTCATTATTTTTCTTTGGTCATATTTATTCTTTGAAAATTATTAAAAATAATGAAGGTGGGCTTGATGTAACTTAAGCTTATGTATTATTCATTCGAGTTTTTTACCCCATCAAGGAATAATGAGTAATATTATAATGTGCTGTAATTATAATTATTGCTCTGATAAAAATATCGCAAAATAACAAGTGGCACATTTATAATTTACAAGAAAGTGGTGGGATCCCACCCCTCCCCCACCAGTGAAGAACAACCATATTTTTTGTCCTACTTAAACGTTCTTTTTATGTTTATTACAAAATCTTACAAATCATCATCAGAGTCAGACATATCATAATTTACTAAATTTACTCGATCTCTTGATGTAAGCAGACATTTCTTTAAAGCAAAAGCATTTTTAAATGCACAAACCAGCTTTACGCATAAATGATGTCCAGAACATGAATCAAACGCTGTGTTTATCTTGTTTATAGCGGAAAATCCTGAGTCTTCCGTATTGCAAACGTGGCTGAAACATAGGATACAATGTTTTAATGTTCAGATAATTTGTTTAATTTATATCACCGACTGTTATAATAGTATTTCTTTAAGCCAAGTCTTTTTCTCTAAACCCTTAACATAAATAATTTTGGCATCCCTTAAGAAATACTTAATCACGGAAATAGCTGTAGAATGCGATGTGCTCCCCGAACTCCAGGTTATATCATTAAAATTCTTCTTAAGCCAAGCATTAACCATGCGTTCCTCATGTAAAAGTTTTGACCATTTACATGGAGCAGTAAAATAAGAAACTATTGGTCGAGCATTTTCCTTAAGTGGCAAAATGACAAGCTTATTTGGAACGAAAATGTTTAAGGACCTTCTGAAGCCCTAAACATTAATGAAATAGTCAATGATCAAAGAAGTCAGATCTTTCGACTAGTGCGTTGTCAACTGAGCTCTCCAGCTATATCTGACTACTTATATTCACTCTTCCCCTACTCTTCACCCCTACTCCTCTTTTCCACGCCACCCTTTCCCTGCCCTTTACCCCTATCACTACTTAATATAGAGAACTGTTGGGAGGACTGGAGAGCTCAGTCGCTTCCTCACGCGCAAGATACACACGTCAGATCAGTAGAACCGATCACTTGGCCGACTTGCTGTCGACTGAGCTCTTCGTCTCCCTTCCAGCTCCTTATATTCTCTTTATACCCACTTCCACCTTCTCTCCCCTTCAGTGGACCCCCTATTCTCCGGTAGTCTCCAACGGGTATAGAAGCCGGTAGAATGGTAGAGGAACATCATTATTTAATTTGACTGTATCAAAGGCAGGTTGTTATTGTGAGTTATAACCTCTTAACGATTTTCTCTCAAGAACCATGTGTGTTTTACTTAATTTCTGAATTCTCCATAGTATATCTTTAAATTTATAAAAATTTAACCGTTTCGGAGTAATGGAGGGAAAAGAAAACGTCTGCTCGTTCCGCGATGATGATGATGATGATGATGTGGAGATCGTTTCCGTGGGAAGTCAACTTCTTTCCTCCGTTGAGAAGGACTAGGAGAGAGAGGTTTGCCTTTGGGAGGAATTTCTTGGCACCACCTTTCTGTGGGGACTGCCTCGACCACCATCACCACCAGTACCATCACCACCATCACCAACAGTATAACCCCTCGAGGCTCTTGCTCGCTCTACCCCCACTCTATCTTCTTCTTAAAATAATGTAAGACATCTTCTTTTTGAAGAGGAGAGGAAGGAGAAAAAGGATGTGGATGAGATAGATTATGGTATTTGCACACTCCAATCTCTCTTTGATTACTCCATCTTTGTCATACATGAAGCTGGAGAAGAGAAAGAGTACGTTGATGTGAAGGGGGTAACAAAAAGTTAAGAAGAGGAGGAGGAGGGAGTGAAAGAGGAGGAAGAAGTGGATATTCAGGGAGTGGAAGAAGTGGATGTTAAGGGAGTGCAAGAAGTGGATGTTAAAGAAACAGAGGAGAAGGAGCTGAAGAATTCGAAGAAGTGGATCGTCAGCAATATTTAAACTTAGCAGTACTGGCCATGCTTAGCATTGAATGAGACTTGCTTACAGAAACTTTATTTTCTTCTTCGCACTAATACATACATATATACAGGTATAGGCCAGTTGTTTGAATAAACAAGTGATTCTACTATTCAATGTTGGCAGGAGCTCTCGACCGCGGCATAATCACCGTCAGATCACCATGTTAAAAAATTTTGGTTATGGTAACCTGACGGTAATTCTGCCGCACTCGAGAGCGCTGGACTTAGCACCATTATGCTTGATGATACACAAAAAAACACAAACAGTAATAGGATTCTTCATGTACGATGTAGCTAATCTTCTGAATTCAGAGGGCCAAGTCACACTACATTATCAATGTGGAGAAAACATAATTACTTCATCCTTATTTACTTTGTAATAAATAGATTTATACAGAAGTATATGAAACCGATCGAGTATATTTAACCACGAACAACAACACAACAACGGCAGCGCAGCAGACTGTTATTTAATGCGTGTCGTCGTCGTCGTCGTCGTCGAGAGAGCTAGAGCACTGCTGTAACCTAGCCCAAACTTAAAAATCTTACCAAATTGGGACGAAAGAAATATGATTTTTGAGTTTATCCGTTTTACGTTTTAAAGGGAAATTAAAATTTAGATAGTAACAAAACAGTGTTTAAATTACTAGCAAAAATATACAGAATAGCGCTCAATTCTCATTTCTGTTGTTCTCAAAATTTTTTTGCTACTTGTAAAAACATTCAAATTCAGTGTTGCCTTGGCGCTATTGCTCATAAAAAAGGTTATTTACAAACATTTTATCATTATGTTGCTACAATTTCCAGAGTTGAGTGCCATTCCGTAATCAATTTTAAGCTGATTCCTCAAATCTTACTCGATTTCATTCAGTATTATTGGAGCAGAATGTAAAATGGTGAATTGGCTTATTGGGTTTAACTTGGAACGCTCTGCTGAAGCTCACCCAGGTGGAATTGGAATTGCTCACTGACATAGACATGCTTTTGTTTGTGAAGAAAGGCATCAGAGGAAGTATGAGTCAGTGTTGCAGCCAATACGCCAAGGCCAACAATAAGTACATGGGAGAAGCATGTAATCCTGAGGAAGAAGAAAAGTACCTAATGTACTTTGACGCAAACAATCTGTACGGATAGGCAATGACACAGCCCCTACCAAGAGGAGATTTCCACTAGGTGGACCACGTCACGGAAGCAAACTTCCTTGATGTATCAGATAATAGAGATGCTTGTGCTGGTGATGATCGTTATGGTTACATACTTAAAGTAGATCTGGAGTACCCTGTAGCTATCCATGATGACCATAAGGACTTACTTCTCTGCCCGCAACATATGGCTCCACCTCGCTCTAAGCAGCAAAAGCTCATGACAAATCTATATAATAAAGAGCGTTACGTTATACCTTACAAGGTACTGAAGCAGGCTCTCACGCATGGACTAGTGATCAAGAAAGTCCATAGAGTCTTGCGTTTTAGAGAAAGTGCATGGCTCAAACCCTACGTGGATCTTAGTTCTAAGAGTAGGAAGCAGAGCAATAATGAGTTTGAAAAGCTCTTCTTCAAACTCATGATCAATGCTGTCTGCGGTAAGACCATAGACAATGAGTGGAATCGAGTAGATGTTAAACTCGTAAACAAGTGGGAAGCGCGCTATAGTGTAGAAACACTCGTTGCCCGACCAAATTTCCACAGTCGCTCAATATTCGAGGAAAATCTTGTGGCTATTCAACTTGCACGCACGCAGATCAGTGTGAGAAAACCAATATATGTTGGTTTAAGTGTGCTTGCCATATCGAATATCCTCATATACGACTTTTACTATTTATACATGAAGCAGCGTTTTGACAAGTGCAAATTTCTCTACACAGACACAGATAGCTTGATATACGAGATTTCCGGTCAAAATGTCTACGAACTGATGAAGCAAGATATCGAGAGATTCGACGCATTATATTATCCACCGAATAATCAATTTGATCTGCCTCTGGTGAATAAGAAAGTCATCGGTCTGATAAAGAATTAATTCTGCGGCAACATCATAACAGAATTTATTGAACTACAAAGTAAGATGTACTGCATCCAAGTGCAAATTGAAAATCAGCTTTAAAAACTACTAAAACCGCATCATTTATAAGTCTACAGTCATGTGTCAGCAAAATAACATCCGATACAGACTACACATCGTCTATACCACGCAGCAGCAAAAAAAAGGTCTAAGTCCACAAGATGACAAACGTCAGTTACTCCCTGACGGCACAGGTACGATAGCTTAGGGCTACATCACCTCAGATGATTATGATCTTCAACTTGTAGATATGCTTGTTCATCTAGATGATAAGGTAGTGGAGGGGGAAGGAGTGGTGGATGAAGAAGTGGGGTAAGAGCTACAAATAGAGCTGCATCTTTCAGCAAAGCTCATTCTGACGCTTGACGAGCTGGAAAGCTTACTTACTCCTTCGAAGTATACACCTCCAAGCAAGTAAGCAAGAATTCTCCAAAAGACTTATGGTAAATTACATCTTTACTCTATCCTACCACATACATATGCTGATCCAATATTTTTTCTTCTGTTTCAGTAAAATGGATGGATTAAACCGTATCGCCAACAGCAACTACCTCCTGACAATAAGGTTATTGCAGCTGGAGAATGAGCGACAGTATATTGTGACGCAGCTTAAACAAGTTTAAACTAGATTTGGATGCAAAGTGACCATTACCATCGACAACGAGTTCCAGGCCCTTATTCCAGATCGTGTGTAAAAATAAATAGAAAACAATAATGATTTACACCATGAGTCAAGACAAAAGGTTCAAAAATATGGACTTTTTATTGTGTACCATGGTGATGTCAAATTTACATTTGTAAATTTGTAAATATCAATATAGAAAGAAAGTAAAAGTTCACGGAGATGAGAAAAAAGATAGGTTGAACACTACAGGAAGGGGCGCTGGATGGGGCCCCCTTAGCTTTCTCTATGTCTTAAATATCTAACTTATTGATCCAAGTGTTGTGCGATTTATCGAACCCCAACCACTTAACATGTACCATATAACCACATTTTTCGATACTTTTTCTACCAGAAATATGTCTGAATTTTTAGATTTCAGGAGCTCTTGTTCCTAAAATCAACCAGAGACTAGCTGATCCTGATAATCTTTCAAGTGATAAGTAACTGGATGAGTTTTAATTGCTTTGTAAATTTTTAAAATTTCAGTAGACCAGTTTGACGTGTAGCCTTTTTCAAAGTCATTTTTAGCTTTACTTACACGAACCTTATTATGAGCTTTTAATTTTGGCCTCTTTATCGTTATTCCATGAACTTTGAACTTTTGCAAAACTTGAGCTTCATTAGCCAGCATAACATCTCTAGGCATCATACCGATTGTTTGATGCTTTTGATCGTTGTAAGCAGCAATTAAATCAGGTAATATATCAAGCCACTTGTAATTACCACAGATTCTGAACTTTCTCATCATTTTCTTTTTCAGAGTGCGATTAAATCGTTCACATATCGATGCTTTAAAATTATTTTTTTGTCAAGCAGAAATCTATATTCTATTTTAAAGACTCTTCCCGAGGTTTTAAAAACTCTTATTGTAGAATTCTTTACCTTTGTCGGTGTGCAGATTTTTCGGTAATCGATCATCTCGTAATATTGACATCATAGCTGCTGTAACATCCTCACCTGTTTTTCTGTTTACAGGTATAGCCCAAGCATACTTTAAGACTACGTCTACCACTGCAAGCATGTATCTGTGAACCTTGTTCTGACTAGTATAAGGTGTCATTTCTACAAGATCGGCTTGTCATGTCTCATCCAAGCTTAGATATCATACTTTTGAAGCGGGTAGTTCCGACAAGCTCGTTCGTAGAGCTCCTCTGCTACAATTTGCTTCTTACGATCCATCCTCGTTGACGGTTGATAAAAGAATGAGACTTAGGTCTTTATACAATTAATTTTATATTCAATCTTATATACTTACCTTCACGCAATTTTTCGATACTTAATATTATCTTAATATCATCACTCGGATTTCCTGCTGCTCCTTCGGCTACCAGTGATCAAAGAGGCTTGAACAATTTATTTGAATCATTCCAGTGTACATAATCCACTGACTGTATTGTTTTAACAGTTTTGTAGTGAGGCAGCAATAATTCCCCTTTTTCTGGAAATAAGATCAATCATCAGAGCCATAATTATATTAAATTTATTACTATTACGCGTTCGAATAGTTCCTACTTTGCTCAATCCCTCTCGATGCACACTTGATGTTTGCAAGTGTGTAATATTTGTCCAAACCACCCTGAGTTATGCGAGATGTATCATAATGATTTTTAACAATGTTTATTCATTTAACACTAATGAAATATCTTAACCTATATAATTTGATTTCATAGTTGTTGCAATTTATCGAAGAATTTCCAAACTTATATATCTAATCTTTTTATTGAAGCCCTTACACTAAGTATCATGAATTTTTCTGATGTTTAATTAACTATTAGTAAGTATAAGTTGTTAATCGTATTTTAATTACAAACATTAGTGAAATTTTAAGTAATAATATTCATTTCATCTTCATTAACATCATCATCATTATTATTATTATCACTTTGACTGACAGCAGACTCGAATATCATATCATTATCGCTGCACTTTTCTTTTTTCATTTGTTTGATTAGTAGCAGCTTCGTATAAGTTCTATTAAAATAATTATAAGTCACAGAATATTTTATTTTATTCTTTACTTATTTAGATTTTGTTATTATTTCCTGGACAGGGTCTGCGATAGGTTTGAAAGATTCACTAAGTTTTTTTTCATTTTTATCTTTTTCTAATTTTTATAATCTACACTTCTTTTTTAGAGCTTATCTTGCCCTTACCAGTTGGTAAAGTACGTCTTACTTGCTCATACATGTTGCCATTCCAACGTTTCTGGATAGACTAATTAGTTTGCGGTATACACTTTAATATTTACAGCAAAACTCTTCAAACTTTTACGATATCACCCGCTATTCATCCGTTTATCATTGTCGATAGCAACTGACCCATATATACCATCATTCCAGCAGTTAGAGCACAGTTCTTTTAACTGAGTATAGTAAACATCAGAGTTCACATGATCATCATCTATGTATTCCAATTTATTCTTATCTTGACCTATAGAGCTGCATGATTGACGCTATCTCTCACTAAGTATTTTGGTACTTGTGCGTATGACTAAGAGAGATGATAGCACTTCACATTTTTATGTCTTCCCATGAAGTAAAATGCCCTTATATTGACCTGCTTTTCGCGAGCTATGTAGTCTTTAATCATGATGAAATTGGGTAATGCATCATCTGGGGATACTACTGCTTCATGTTCGTTATAAATAAAGTATTGAACGCCATTTATAGACTCCAACAGATCTTTTAAACACCTATACTTTGGCTTATCAAGAGACTTTAAATACGGATAGACATTTTTAAACCTAAGTCCCTTCAGATGTATAATTAGTGCCTATAGACTGTTGGTTTTACCACGGTTAAATGGACCACAGAATAGGGCTCAAATACTATTTGGAAGCAATTCACTATATCGATGTAAGCGCTTTTTTTGTTTTACAACAGCGTCAAAGTTTAGGACTTAAAATTTCACAGATTGCTGTTTATCACCATCATGTCTGCACAGTATGGAGGCTCGATAACGACTGACGTGTAGGTCAAATGCGCAGTGCTCTTATGCTCTAACTGCGCTTGTGTTTAGGAAATGAATAAAGCGCTTCCATCCTCATCGGTGCTATGTTATAATTCAACCTCTGAAAAGTGATGATTATTTAGCGTTAAAGAGAGCGTCACACAGTGTATCGTTTTTAATTTTTTGATTTTAAAATCAAATATCCCAAAAACGTAAGCAGATAGACAAATGATTTTATTTTTAAGTACTGCTTTTGAAACTAGGAATTCAGAAAAAATGATTAAAATGATTAAAAAAATTCCTAACCCAAAAAATGGACAATAAATTAGTGAACTAAGAAATAAATTTTAATATTGGCATGCCCAGTACTAACAGTATTTTTGAATAATATCAATAACGGTATTTTGCAAATAAAACTATCAGTACATCTGGTTTTGTCATGAAAATGTCTGATATTGAGATAAGTAACATTCAAAAATAGCCCATTTAAACTACTTTAAAAGTATGTCAAGTGACTTTAAATAGTGTAATAAATACGAAATAGTCAGTACGGCTAATAAGCAATACAATAAATATCTGTGTTAGTGTAAGTATGACAGTTACTTTTACATATACAAATATATGATTGATTTTCGTAAATAACTGTCTTTGCAACAATTCTTTAGGGTTAGATTATCATGCAGTTTAGTTTGTAATATATTTTCTATATTCTACGGTTCATAAGCAGTATTCTTTTGATCTAAGTTATTACGACTGATTTTTATAATTACTCGATATGATGTTTATATAAGCATATAAAAATTAATTTTCTAATACTAAAATGACATCTTATTTTTTCATTCAAAAAATTTAATTTTTCACCTACTTTCACTAAGGTAATAATAGAAACACACTCATACACACACATTATGTGTGACACATATTGAAATAGGCGTATTTACTGTACAGACTAATCCGGCCAGATCTGACCGGATCAGCGTCAATATGGCTGGATCCTGCCGTATCGAAAATCGTTCCGGATTGCAATCCCTACATGTAATACCGAGTAAAAGAGATCTACAAAATCGATGTTAGATAACATATCTTATTTTATGGTAAGATTTTCTATACTAAAAGGATAGGCAGTTTCAGAGTATATAACAAGCAAAAATATTTGTAGTAATATTTTAGCTTACATTTACACAATTGTGTTTTAAAAAAGTTGTCTACACCACGCATATATTCTAATGACATAGTGTTCTGATAATAAAACAGTAACATCTTTAGATAAGCAGAAGATTATTTCTGCTCATATAATTTAAAAAAAATAAGACACTATTGATAAGAATTTTTAAATATATTCGACACCGGTCTCACACTCAACTAAGTCCTTATTTAAATAATTCTGAGAAGCAATTCGTCTTAAATTTTCAAAAAATTTTCAATAAGATGACAAATAATAGAAGAAATTTCGATCGTGCCTAGAAACCTTAAAATCATACTTATCAAAATCATATTAAGTTCACTAACAATGAGAATAGAGTACCATTACGCAATTAAATATTTATGTCATACAATAAATTTTTGTTAATGAAGTTTATATTATGTTAAATCATGCGTTTTCATTTAGAATGTTAAGTATATTTATGCTTACATCCACATAAGAAGAGACAGTGCACGTTTAAAAATGAAGAAATTTAATGATTATGGCACAGAAATACTAAGTTAAATTTAAAATTTTTTTAATTTTATACACCTAACTCAAATAGATACAGTATGCAGATGACAACAATTAGAAATTTGATAAGGACGTTATAAGTTTATTATTTCAGTAGTTTATCATAAAAGTAAACAAAAATCAGTGTTCCAAGAAAAAAACACCAAAAGTACACTTAACAATTGGCAAACACCGTGTACGTCATCGCTAAACTGAACAAAATCAATTTTTCGCCAAATTCTTAAAATATGTACACATTTTTTAACCCTAGATTTCTAAAAAAATATGATTTGGGAAAAAAGAATTAAATCATACAGTAATGGCAAGATTAAATACAATTTTTTCTGAATATAATGAAAATTTTTTTTTAAAGAATAATACTTAATAATGTCAGAGAAGCAATTTCTTTTGTTGACTTGAAAACACATGAAACAATCGAATACAATACTTCACAGGGTAGAGTACTAAGTATGTTTCGAATAACTTTCAAAGCAGCTACAAGCTATTATTGTCCTATAACCTTACCATTTACTACAATTCTATGCATGGTTTTTAATTTCTAAAAACATTTGAGGGAATAAAATTTCGAGCAAATAAAAAAAATGTATCAGTAAATTTCTCTGATAATAATAAGAATCGTGCCCTTAGGCATATAAATAAAAATGTTGAACAAAAAAAAGAATGGTGTTAAATGTTTAATTCACTAAAACAAGAAAATTGATGAATAAAAGAGGATTAATTATAAGTAAATTAAATTTCGTACACAAATTTTTAGCACAATGTATTGACAAATGAACAAAGATCGATTAAAAATTTTAATAGTCACTTAAGAACAAAAAACTGCTGCCAGTAAATTAGCTCAAAGCTTCCTCAACAACAGTATTCTGCAATTATCAAACTTAGAAATGAAACTAAATAAAATATAAGGATGATTTAAAATTTTAAAAGAATCTATATTTATTCTCCGTAATATAGGATTATTTCGAAATTATGATTATAAATTGCACCTAAATAGATCGAAAAACATTGTTAAAAATTTTTGAATATATAATTCAATCCTATAAAGCTATTTAAATATCTATAAAATATAACAATCGATAAGATTAAATTTAAATTTATTTACTCCAAAAACAGAAAAACCGTTTTTTTAGAAGTAAAAATTGCTGTAACAACCTTAATTGGGGTATAAAACGTCGAATTACTTTGTTAATCTATGTGAAGGTGTAACAAGAAACGGTTGAGGCCCTAGATTATGAAAATCATTTAAAGGGTTTCTGAGACATGACAGATTTAAGAAAAATTATTGTAGATTTTCTTTAATAAAAAAAAATGGCATACCGTAAAAAAACTTTTTTTAGTTTTAACTAAAGCTGTTCTAATGTTTAATGGGATACAAGTATTAAAGCAATCGATTTAAAATTTTTTTAGACTAAAATTAGCAAGGAACCGCTTTTTGGACTTGAAAAATCGTTATTACAACCTTAATAGGATATTCAACTTGAATTGTGTTTTTGGTTAATACACAGACATAACAACAAATATTTTGAGCCTCGAACGGTCGGAATCCCTTGAAAAGTTTCTAAGATATGAGTGACCTTCCACGAAAATCTTGGTATTTCTTTGATAACAACTATGCTAAATATTTTATGAAAATAGTTTGAAATAAAAAATTGAGCTATTTTAAAGCTCTACTAAATGTTACAATTTAAAAATTCAAATTAGACTTTTTTTACCCGTAAACAAGTAAAAAACCTCTTTTTTGACCACAAAAATCGTAATAAAAACCTTAATAAGGTATAAAACATATTTTCATCCGAACCGCTATAAGGAGATTGAGAAAAAAATTTTAAGCCCAGAATTATCTAAATCTACGGCTTCGTTCCTGAATTATGACTATTTTATACACACACACAGACACACACATACACACACACACACACACACACACGCGCGTGCGCAGGCACACACACAGACGCACTTTTTCTAAAAATAGTGTGTTTTTTTTAAGACGATATATAAAACCTTTCTAATGGATTTCTAGAAAAATTTTTTTTCATCTATACAAAGCTTTCTCTATGAGGAAGCAAAAAAATTGATTCACTGATGGCCCTGAAAAGAAGGGTTAAGGAAAACGATCATGTATATAACTTTCATCTCTTATTCTCTCTATTTGTATGAAACAATTTTCTCCATCGTATTGACTGATGTAGCATAAGTACGATTTTCGAAAAAGATTACTTTCTGTAGAACTATTGATTTATGACTGGTTTTAAATGATTTTACAGCTGATTTTTTTATGAAAATCTGAAACAAACATTGTGCAATGCCAATTTATTATAAGAATTTTCTTATTCCGTCATAATTTAATCACCGTGTTTTTGTTCATTGATTTAAAAAGTAAAATATTGTTTCAAAAAAGAACAATTGTTTTCAGCGATTGCTCTTATATTATGCGATTGCAAGATTTTTACGGTTTGTACACAAAAAACTAATGAGTGTATTGCTATTTTTATATATTATTGTGTTTTGAAGGAGCTGTCTACACCACATTTCTTCTACACATGCCCTTACGTCGAATCAGGGATATGTTAATGTTAGGCTGGGTGAGGGTTGTTAGACACCCTTCATCTCCCCTCAACATAAAGTAAAGTTGAATTTGGCTTTCCGATACTTTTCTTAGCTTTCTTACTTTTGTTTAATTTTTTCATCTCTTATTATTCTATTCATGTATTTTGTGTTAGTGCTTAATTATATCTTTAATCTCTTTTCTAAATTTTTTAGTATCCTATGAATTTATCTATGATCCATATTTTTGCTCAATTATTGTGAAATCCTTTTAATCTATTTGCAATGATTTGTAGCTTTGTAGACTATTTTATTTTTATTTTTTCTGCTACCTGTGTAATTATATTACGCAACCTGTCCCATATTTTTAAAATATCTATTTGTTTCTCTTATTCATTAAAAATCTTACAATAGCTTTATTCTATAATTTAAAAAATGATTATTAAAATATATTTGAATCATTTTTTATTTATAAATATTCTTTTTTTTTTATTGCTGTTTTGAAAATATTTCTTTGGAACAATAAATAATTAAAAAAATGATAGAACATTGAAAAAAACGATGCTTGGGCTAGGACTTCGGACAGATACACAGACATGATGGATTGTGATTTTAGATAACAAATCATCAACCTCAACTGAGCACATATTACAGAGTGCATTTATATAGAACAAATATGATACCTTTTTAAGGTTAACTACCCAAATCTTTTGTAATATTACTATTACATCAACAATTTATAAAACAACTATAAAAGCTATGGCGAACATACTAAAAATAATCGGACTTTTGAATGAATTTCATCACATCTGTATTACATAAATATAAGATTATCTACATACTAATATGAGTACAATAATTCCGTGATTGAATACATTTATGCTCTATTAATTTGTTTAATACTATTTTCACATTTTATACAAATAACACTTTTCTATTTTAAAAGCTTTCACAATTTCTAGTGATTTTATGATTTTTTTTTAGCTCAAAAACACTTACTACTGTTTAAAATATTTTGACTGCGTGAATTCTAATTTTTGGTTATTATAATCAGAACGATTCTACTCAATGTATTGTAAGATTTGTAAATGAAATTCTAGAAATTTATTACAGACTTGAAATTTGTTACATTAAAGTGATTTATTATTTTTTCACAGGTAATCTTTTATATTTTTTTTTTAATACTCATGTTTGATGTAATTTGAATTTATTTTCAAAGATCATAGTAAGGAAAACTTATTCTTATAAACTAAATGTAAAAACTGTTTTGATAGATTGACACATTTCAATAGACATATACTAATTCATTATAAAGGAGATAAAAAAAAATTTGTAAAAAATGTGGTAAGAGTTTTAAAAGATCAGACGGCGTAAGGAGCATTGGGAGTTTTGCTTAGAGGGGTGATAAACAGTGAGTCCCCCCTTTTATACACAAGCCTCTACCGCTACGTATGTGCAATATAAATTTCCATGAAAAATAATCTTTGATTTAAACTTTCTACTTCATCTCTTTTGCTTAAGCCTACAACTACTTCAACTGTCCTTTGCTTCTAATCTGTCGTTTTTTTCCATGCCAAGAAAACTTTTTGTTGAGAACCACACTTCTTCGTACATTTCCTAGTTCCTAACTTTCAATGCATCCACTTTGAATTCAGAAAGATCTGTTTTTATCCTTCATTTATTTCCAAAAATCACTATTTTCCTTTTTCATTTGTTTATTACCGGTATATTTCTTGTACATTATTTAAGTAAGTCCTTCTGCATATGTTTTCTGTCTTTAATATGCTAGGCTTCTAAACAACGTCATAAGATGATTTTGGAAAGTTAATTTTGAGTTGGCCTACTTTTACACGTCTTGTTTAATTTTATATTCACTTATAGCCTATTTTCAAGACAAATAAACTTAAAACTACCAGGCTTAATGGACATTCTTGCCCTTACTTTTTATAGTTTTGAATAAATTTTCTAGGCCCTGGCCGTAATTAACTGTTTTTATTTGTATAAGTTTAAATTCCTTTAAACATTTTTGTCATTTTTATACTTATTTCTCTGAAATTTTTGCTTTTAATTAAATTATTTAGTACAAAAATATTGTATCTTGTTATTTCTTTTGTTCTTACAGCAGCCTCTTTTTCAATATTTTTTACTTCTCCATCGATTTATCTACATTTTCAACGATCACAATTTCTTAAATCTTGTACGTTACATTTAAAAAGCCACTCCTCTGTAGTTTTGAAGGACTTCTACTTCTTCCTTGCGTTGTAAATTTGATAGATGCATTTTATTGCCCATGCTCCGACAATATGTGTGTTAGTCTACAAGCTATGAAGTTTGTTTGTCAAATCAAAAGTTCATATTATTTGTGGATTCTTGAAACAGTTTTCCATAATTTCGTCTTCTCTTGTGTCTTTTCTGTTTTTTACTTTCCGCAAGACATTTCTTTTTTCAACGATGGATATATTCTTGTAAAAAATTACCCTATTAACGGCCACAAAGCAAATTCTTAGCACAGATAATGCCGAGAAAAGCTTTGAAACCTTTGAGAGTTGTATTAATAATGTAGGCATTTAAATGCGTCAGCAAAAAGCATGTCTCATCGCTAATTCCAGAAGTTTCTCAAGATCTGTTATGACATATATAAAATTTATCTCCCTAAGATCCAAATAATAATTTTCGTTTCAATCCATAGGATTCTTTTCACGGCTTCTATAGGTATAATCATAAATTTCAAGTGTACGATTATGGATATCGTTATTCTATTTATTATTAATAATTGCTACATAATCAATTTTTAAATAAGTTGGTTTTTCATAAAGGTATTTTTATACTTATGAGTAAGCAATAGTACTGTCAAAATTTATTGAGAACGGAAAAACATGTTTTGGGGAGGGAGCTAGGGTGGGAGGTAGGGAAGAGTCTGGTGGGGAGCTGAGTGGGAGCTGGTGGAGAGCGCGCTGGAGCGGGGTGGAGCAGGGGGGAGCTAGCTTAAATTATTTGAGGTCATAGTTCTCCGTGAAAAGACAAGTATTTTACCTTGTTTTTTTTTTGGGGGGGGGGGATAGTACTATATAACATATATATCTATGTATACGTATATATATAATATATACGTATATAAAATAACCATTGATAACACCCTTACATGCGTAAAATAATTTGCTTAAAGTTATACTTCCATATTAGCGTTATGCAAGGAAGTGAGTCAATGATTTTAAACTAATCCTTCTTTTAAAATATGTTACGTGAGTTAATTTTTAATATCCAAAAAAAATACACTTTTCCACCGGATGTACACTCGTGATCTCGTGCATGCAAGCCGTTTACCGTTTCGACTTAAATACAAGCTACTTATCTGAGTAAGCTACACACCACTATCTCCTATATTTTAGTTTGTTACTCACTTTTAAAATTAATAATAAATCATTGTGTATTGAGAAATTTGTTTAAATATTTGTTAATTTACAATAATAAACTATCAAACAACTGATTTAATAAGTTTTTCAAAACTTTAAAATTGATCTTAGTTGCAGCTTTTCTATATATTAATTATTATTTTTCTTTATTATAAATTTTTTAATTTTGAAATATATAAATGATTATTTCTTAATTTTTACACGTTTTTCAAAATTTTTTTTCTACAGTTTAACACATATATTTTTATTTCATCATTTTTATATAAACATGAAGCTCTATCGATAAAATTTATTTTTAATGCGTCTTATTCCATCAAAATTCGAGCTGTGATTATTACCAAGCAAATTTTGGCGGAATCAACTACATCAACGTATCTAGGGGCAGAATCAGCCACATCCACAGATATTGTGTGCCAAGAAAGTATAACATGATACATAGGTGTTTACGTTTTTTTCAAAAGTTTTTCCTAAATTGATGCCATTTTTTTCTAGACCGACAAAAAATACAAGATTCTATAATTACTTTAGAAATAATTGTAATATTTTTACTCTTCCAATAACCAAATTATTAAAAACAATAAATTATTTGACTTTAACAATTGGTTTTTCCTCCGGATATTAGGTTGAAGTGTATTAGGTAATTCAGTTAAAGTAGCTGGAGATTAGTATTTATGCTTTTTTTTGTAATTATTTCGAATGAGTAGACACAATATTTATTAATGAACATTGTAATCGGGCAAATTCATTTGGTGATCTAGTTTAAAATGCGTAGGTCTTAATTGATTTGAATTGAGTATTGGGCTGAAGTGTACGTGTCTTCTATCCAGTATCTGTTTTATCTGCAGTATTACTGTTAGTCACGTTGTTTTTTTTTCGCCGTAATGACACAAAGTCGGTTATTTTTGACGTAATAGAACATTGTACTAAACAATATGTTCATTTTTGTCATATTTGGAGCTTCATAACGTTAAAATCTAATTGGTTTTCTCTCTTGTCAAAAGCATGTGCTATCCAGCAAACCTACTCCATTTATGTTCTGATCAAAAGTATAATACAACTATAAAGTAAGTATAATTCACGATAATATATGCTAATAATTTTTTGTATAAAAAAAGCATGGTTTCCCATTGGAAGATCTTAGCCTATCACTGCTTCGATATAGTTTGCTAGACTACAGCGCAATCAAGATTTGCCCACACCTTGTTTTCTTTCAAGCATTTGCATGTATCGGTTGCTCTGCGCAATTTCTGTTATAGGTGTTATTAGGGTATGATACAGGCTATTACTCCATGTACTTCATTGCGAGATCCGATAGACATCTCTGCATACACTCTTAGTAAATAAATGATCGATTAATTGACGGTTTTAGCAGGTAAATCTATTGGGTTATTTAGTTGTAGGTGTTCAAGTTAAATTTTTTTTATTTTGTATCAAGCGAATGTAGGAAACATTTTTGAAAAAACTTGGGCACGTATATATCAAGTTATACTTTCTAGGCACCTAATATATGTAGATGTGGCTGACTGTGCCCCAAGATAAGTTGATGTAGCTTATTCCGCTAAAATTTGCACCGTAATAATCACAGCTCGAATTTTGAAAGAATAAGATGGATTAAAAATAAAAAAATTCATTGACAGAAATTCATATTTGTAAAATACATGATAGAAAAATATTATATGTGTAAAACTGTGGTTACAAAACTTTAAAAAAAGTGTAAAAATTGAGAAAGTAATTATTTATTTATTTAAAAATTAACGAATCAAGAAAATAAAATAAACATTAACAATTATATAGGAAAGCTGCAATCATAATATTATTTTAAAGTTTTTTAAAACTTATTAAATCTACTGTAGATAGCTTATTCTTGCGAATTAATTAATATTTGAGCAAATTTATAAAGAAACAATAATATAATATTAAAATAAAAGTGAGTTACAAACTGAAATATGGAAGGTAGTGATGTGTAGCTTACTTAGAGCAGTAGCTCGTAGCTAAGTCAACACAGTATAGGGCTCGGATGCACGAGATTGCGAGTTTAAATCCGGTAGAAATGAATTTTTTTTTTTTAGAAATTAGAGATTTACTAACGTTACATATTTTTTTGGGGGAAAATTTTTTTAATTATTAATTTACTTCCCTGCATAACGCCTATATAGAAGTATAACTTCAATTAAATTATTGTATACATAGGAGGATGCTCTCAATGGTTATCTTATACAATTCCAGAGTTATCATGAATAAGCAGGCGATTGGCGCGCGGAGCGTGCAGGGGGGCGAAGCCCCACTAGTATACATGTACATAACCGACACGGTGGCGCAGCGGTAGAGTTGCAGTTTCGTCGATCTCCGGGATCAAGTATAGTGAACAAGCATGTAATGGATGGGACACGGTTCTAGTCTCGTCGTTTGCCTAGGGCTCGCTCCGCTTGCTTTTTTCCTAGAGTTCGATTAGCTGTTTCTCTTACGTTACGGACAACGTGAGAGGGGGGTGTGCAGGAGTTAGTCCTGGTGATGATACGTAGACACCCGGTCAGGACTAAGGCAATACACCGATTAGTTGTCACAAAACCCTCTACCCCACTCCTTGTCATAGGGAGGCCTCCCATCCCTCATTCCATCCTTTTTTCAACTGCTCAGTACCCAGCGTAGTGCCCTTACAATAGAAGCCGGACGTATATCAGGATAATATACAACAAAAAAATTTGCATATCTTAGCATATATATATATATATATATATATATAGTGATCACGACTAAAAATCTTCCGTCCACTTACCCCCCCCCTTAGCCGCCCCTCAAATCACGGGTGAATTCTTCATATTTTTAAGTGTTTTAAGTGATCGTCATTTGTTTGTGTTCAACCTCAACCCACTCTTGACCTTAACTAACCACCCCCTCCCCTCACCCCCTCTGGCCTTTCATAAGAATCGATT
>JAPYYV010003924.1:0-26997 GCA_030522625.1 Copidosoma aretas
GCGTGAAAATTGAGAAAAAAATTGTTAAACGTTCGCAGCCCATAAGAGGCCATGTATTCTTGTGAGTTAGTATGGCCGTTTTTTCCCATGCAGGTGGCGGTGTTTCAGATTACTGCACGAAGCGAATAGGTTCTCGTATAGTTTCTTAGTCAACTGACTCTTGGTTTGTACTGCATCGATTGACTTGAAATGGATTGGAAAAGCCCTCAGTTTTCGGTATCTTTAGGGCAGTCCGGGGATAGTTGAAATTTTCTACAAATCGATGGGGTCGATTTAATTGTATAGCTTTATAACATTATTTATTAAATAACTAGCTATTTTCATTAAAAAAAGAAGAGTTGACATACATTCTTGACATTTCAAAGAATGAATCAAGCCCAAACTTGGGGAGATTGATTGAGAATTCAAGGCGAAAACGAAAAATCAGATGTCATACCAGTAAGGTACTATCTGATTTTTCATTTTTCTTCTTTGAATTACAATAATTCCCGCCGAAATCAAGCACCATTTACTTGTTCTTTAAAGCATCAAGAACGTACGACAATTCTCCTTTAGTCGAAAAGTTTCATTAAAAAAAGCGTATTATAAAAATAACATCATCTCATGTGGAAATCTCTGATTAGTTTATATTAGATGTATCTGTTTCCTATCTTACCGATACATAACTAGTTGATTTAATTTAGAATAATCAATTAATTAGGCACATTTACACGCCAAACAAAGAGTTGTCGCACATTATTGATACTCTAAAGAATAATTTTAATTCTAATTGGCGAGATTGATTGTAATTTTAAGAAAAAAAAAACGAAAAATCAGATAGTACCTTACTGGTCTGACATCTGACTTTCGTTTTCAGCCTTGGATTCTCAATCAATCTCACGAAGTCTAGGCTTGATTTATTCTTGAAATGTCAAGAATCGTGCGTCAACTCTTCTTTTTTCAATAAAATAGCTAGTTATTTAGTAAATAATGTTATAAAGCTTTAAAATTAAATCGATCCCATCGATAAGGTAGAAAATTTCAACTATCTCCGGACTGTCCTTATGATCCATCAAAGCTCAATATCAGCCACGAGTGAATAATCATTACTGTTTTTCAGTTGCGAAATGCCATGTGCCACTTATACATATATTATACACGAAACGACCGGCTGGTCTTATATAACGTAAAAAGATTAACAAGCGCACGCGCGAGTCTGTTAATTTCTCTTTATCTAGTGTGTCCGCCTGTGTTCGCATGAAAACTGGTCGTCAATGACACCATTTTCGTACTTCATACCTGTACTCTTTATAAACAGTGGTAAAACTATTCATCTTTTTAATGACTTTCAAAATGTAGACGTAATCAAAAAATAATAATACAATAATTATCACGAAAACAAGTGCGGGAATACAAATTGATTGTCTGAATGAACATCCAATGGGATGTTATCAAACGCTAAATAATAATCATCAGGTTAGTAATGTTATTTCTTTGAATTAAAAATTGCACACGAGAGATCCTTGCTTTGACAATATCTATCTTGATGAATAAGTGATGATGGCTGATTCGTTTTTCAACGATTGCAAACGGAACATCAAATGATTACCGGCTATTTTTATCTGATTTTTATTGTTCGCCTAATTTTTACAACAAAGGCTCATATAGCTAAGCAGACAGAGCGTGGGTCTCGTATGTTGGGTTCGAATTATATGTTTCAACAGAGCAATGTAGGCAAATTATCAGTAACGTCTATTAAAATTACTAAAATGTGAATAAAAATGAGATTCAATATTTGATTTTTTTTTTATTTGAATGTTTAGATTGTCAAATAATGATGACGGAACTTTTCGTATTACTCTACACTACAGAAGATGAATAGTAAGTAAATTAACTAATTTAAACATCACATGCTTTTCTTCATAGTTTTTGTGTTTTTTAAAGTCTATTGGTCTCGTGCGCAATTCTAAAACAGCGCCCCCAGTCGAGGGACTTGAGAACGTTTGGCCCATAATAGAAAAGGACAACAGTATGAAATAATGGATATTAATGTTGGGTTTGTTTTGATCTTAACATCAACATATATCCATCATTTCATATTATTGTCCTTTTCAATTATAGGCCAGATATTCTCAAGTCACTCAGCTGGGGGCGCTGTTTCGGAATTGCGCACGAGGCCAATATCAAAGTGAAAATCATCCAGTTATGTATTGTGCTCTAACTAGAGTGTCACTAAAATGTTCAATCCGATATTTTAGAAATTTTGTCTTTTTTTTCAGAAATGTGAAAATAAACATCTTTTTATTCTTAACTCATAATAAAGATATTATAATTCTAATATATCTGCATAACTTATCTTGAAATCAGTTATCTTGTTCTGGTCTTGAAGTACAATTAACATACCTCAAGAACTTTCGATTTATCTTCTAATATGCCAGCAGTATTTTTTTAAGTCAATCGCACACAAATATAGGAGAATGTTGAAATAAACATGGATAAAAATGCATATCAATAAGCAATTTCATGTTCACTACAAATTAATAAAAATGTGCACATGAACATGCTAAGTTTAAAAATAATAAAATTAATCTAAAAAACTATTCAATGAACTTCTACAATTTAAAATACAGATTTTGAAATTTACTATAATTTTAATGCAAGTGTTACCTGCGTAATCATATAAATCGAATTGTAATTCACAGAACACCTTTTTTGGTCGATATGATTCGGGCGGCTGTGAAAAATAAACGTTAAACTTGCACAGAGGTTGAATCGAAAGAAATCGGAAATTTTTGAAGTAAAACAAAAAAGGTGAGCATTAGAATCGGTTTGTTACAAGATTTGACTGTCTTCATGGTTACCTAACTTTTTCATGTGTTATCTGTTGTTACAGTACTAACATAATAAATTTATTTTACATACATAATCTAAATAAGCATTTTTGGAACTATTTTTTTAAGCCCAACATATGGTCAAACATTTTAAAAATATTTATTAGTATCAGTATTTCTAAAAACTTTTACGAATTTTTTAATTCTTTTTAATTAGTGCATGTACTTTAAGTATTAATAAGGCCTTGCACTGAGAAAAAAACAACGTTAAGTTTACGCGAGAAGCACGGTAGATTCTACTTTGTTCCTAAGTAACTAGTGGTGCCGTCACTGTGACTGAACGACCCAAGTAGATCTGACGAACCTATTAAGTTGAAAATATTGCATTGACTGCATCGTATATGTAAACATACATCGTATACCGAAGTACCAAAGTAGAAACTACCGGAGTCCCCAAGTAATAGCAATGGCGTCACCAGTTACTTTGGAACAAAGTAGAATCTACCGTGCTCCTCGCGTAAACTTAACGTTGTTTTTTTCCTAGTGTGGTTTTATATGTTTGAACCTCGTAATAAAATTCATATTCAAAAAGCATGATTTCTTACTCGAAATTGGACTGAAAATTATTTTTTATTTTACTAGTTAATATTTCTTTACGATATTTTGTATATTTTTAAATGACAAACTATTTTTTTTAAATGCCTAGATAAGTGCTAAACAATTGTATCTCTCTCAGAATGTCAAATATTAAACTATTTTTATATTAATAATGGGATATTAAATGAGATACTTATGATAAAATTGAAGAAAAAACTTGTGGATAAATATCTCCATTAACTTTGAAAAACTAATTAAATTCCATATAAAAAATGAAAAGTTAAAAAACTAGCAGTGAACAATAGCGAGAGAAACTGACAGTGGTCTCTAAATACTATGACATGCATTTTGTTCTGATGCGATCTCGATTTTTAAGATAATGCAATTACGTAAATTTGTATATCTTGTGACAGTTCTAGCCCAAATAAGTCAAATCATAAAAAAAGAAATTTAACTGTTCGCGCGTTATAAAAACCACCAATCCCAACCAATTCTTTCAAGTATCATCAATGACTTGGCAATAGGTGAATAGAGACTTGGAGACAAAAGCACGCCGCTCATATGAAAAAAATGTTCTTTTAGCGCCCCCAATTATATTTCTTCTTCGCTTACGCATGTAACACATAAAATGCTCGAATACCACATCTATAAGTATACTTATAGGCACCAGCAGCCGAGCAGCAGCTGAGCCATAGAAATTTAGAGGTTAAGGTCATACAGGAAGCAAGCGTAGTAGACAGCCTCTTCCCTGCCTCAACAGCTAAAATCAACCACAAATACTTTTTCTATCTCTACGATGTCTACATTACCTCAGCTCGATGTCTGAATCGTCAAGTGGTGGCACGTGCTTGTCACCACCCCTGCGTCGATGTTCATTGTTGAATGTCTCCATCGGTTTGTATTTTTCACTACACGGAGAGAAAGAGAGGGAAACAAAGAGAGTCACGAATGATATCAGAGCCGAGAGCGCGGCATCATAGCACGCTGCGAACTGCCAGGGATGAGGAAGTGTAGTATAGACGATCCGACGACCGACGAAGGCATCTCGCTCTCTTGCACTCTTTTGCGCGCATGCCTGGGCCGAGATCAATTCGCCGGAGTATGTTTCCCCACACACCAGCGCTTTGTCTGTCTTTCTTCATACATAAGTATATGACTGTCCCTTTTTCTTGATCGTATACATACTTGGTTGGTTGTTGGTATAGAGCTGCCGAGAGGGTTGAAATTGAATCGACGGTGTTGTTTTGAATTATTAATGGCTTGATCTACTTTCTCGCTTGCTATGAAATTTTTTATTGCACAGAGAAGAGAGGTACGGTTTAACTGTTGTCTCTAGTTGTTTTGCGTTAGTTTTTTTTTCTTGCTGCCGCACTGTCCATGGGATCTTTGCAGACTATGCAAATGCGGGGTTTCATTTGAAAAAAAGTACCATCTCGATTATTGGTGTAGAAAAAAACTGCCTAAAAAGTAAAAACAAATTCTTATGGAACTTTATTTCTGATGATTCTCTTAAGGTTCATTAATTTTCGCACTATTTTAATGTATTTTACAGGAAGATTTTGTAATTATCGAAAATGTAGCTCCAATAAAATGTAGCATCGAATTAAATTAGAATGTTTTTCCATTCCAAGATATGCAACTTTAATGGCTGTGCCGTTGTTAAATAATCAAGTTAAGCATTTTTTTAGCTCGTTTGGATAGTAATGGTAATTCTTAACGGAGTTTATTCATGTCTGAAGTCTGAAAGTGGACAGGAAATGAATATGACTATATACTTTAGTCAATTGTATTCTCAGGAGAAATATGCCGAGCTGATACTTCCAATAATTTAGTCAAATCCATTCCTAATCCATGCATGCATGATGATATAACAACCACCTCCTCATGATTACGTACTATGCAGCAAAAAAAATTTCAGTGAATAAAAGTACTTTTGCTTTTACAATATTTTAAGAGTCGCATTTCTAAAAGCTAGAACAATCGTAATAAATGTTATTGTTTGTATAAGAGATATTTACCTGTAGTTAGTAATTTTGATTGTAATTAATCCTAGGAGCATTACAATTTTATTCGTTTGTTATCTTAACATGACTATGTAGAAACTCAAGTTACGTAACATAAGTTTTTAAATAAGTTGATTCATTTTTTAAAGTTTAAAGGAGGTTATATTGAATTAAGAAGTTGTATTCTCTATCTTGTTTTTCAACAGCTATCTTGACTCATTTAGTCTCTTAAAAAAAAATAATTGTTTATCAACACTTATTTCGATGCGTCAGAGAACTTTTAATAATATACAACACTGCTTCTGCAGTAGTAAAGTCTGGAATAACCAAATTCGCGTTACACCCGTACATGTCGCACTCAATTGGTACTCTTGTTTGTAATACTGGTAAGTGTACCATTGAGATAATTTAATAATAACTCAATCCCTATTACAAATACACTTGAGGCTTAACTCCTTATTGTTCGGTCGCCGACCCGGATAATAAAATTTTCAAGTCATTAATGCACATATTATCCTATAATGTATTCTTTAGTGTACATGAATTAAAACCGAAGAAAACCTAATTTGCGTGCGGCTTCGATGCCATTAATATTTCATGGGTCACTGACTCAATGACGAAAAGAAAGTATACATCAGATTAAATAGTCTTCGTAACTGCAATTTATTGTTAAACTTTCAATGCAGTAGTGGATGAGGAAAAAAGTGTTTCCTCAATAAAAATGCGTTTCCTCAATAAAAATGCATCCTTGAAATGATTAAGATATATCTTAGGTCTGAACGTGGACCTCGAAAAGAATTCTCGGAAAATATCCCTGCAGAAACTATGTAATCGGCAGTTTTAAAAATCCTACCAATTCACTATAATATTTAATTTTCCGGAAAAATATTGAAAAAATATAAAAAAAATTCCGGTACCGGGAATCGAACCCGAGCCTCCTGGGTGAGAGCCAGGTATCCTAGCCACTAGACCATACCGGAGATGGGAGACGTGCTCCAAAAGCCGATGAGCTTATTTGTATCCAGCACTCCCGCTGTTTAGCGGTACTTCTCTAAAGCGGGCTTAATTATTAACTCATCTAAGATTCAATCGATGAATATTCCTACTACCTTTACAATGAAGTTTATTAGCAATCATTTTATACGAATCATAGATTAAAATGAATATTTTTTTTTGAAAAGCTTAACTTTTTCGCTCACACAACATTCAAAGGCCGCATATTTTCATGCATATTATTTCAGAGCTAAGAAAAGACAAAATAGCTCGAAAACAGGGATACTTACCAAAAAGAAATATCGCAAGTCGTTTGGTACAGTGTATATTACAGGTACTCTAATTATTGAACGCAGTTAAAACATTGAACAATGAAAGAACATCATTAACAATTTCAATAACAACCACACAAAATCATTCTGTAGTCAAGGGGTCTGAACTCACGGCCAAGTGCCGGAACGCTTCCTCCTCCGGCATTCCGGATCCTTATTCTCCAAAAGCAGCAGCTGTTGGTGTTGTTGCTGCTGGCGCTGTTGCTCCGGAATGTCTCGCCAAGAGCCTAGCAGCTCGCAACTCACGCTAGATCGACGCGCTCGCTCCCTCATTATTTCCATCTAATCGGCCAGCTCACAGACAAAACGACGTATCCCGGATCTCCCGCTCATCGTCTTCACTTATAGTTAGTTTTGCAGTTTTTTTTTGCGCTCACACGTCTTGAGGTACTTTATTTGTTATACGAATTTTTTTTGGTAAGTTTTGGCTCTTTTGTCTTAAGGCACATTTCCCATTATTTAGGTATACATGAGAAAAATTATAATTCTTATTAAAATAACATGTTACAGTTATATTTTTAACGTGGAATATTGTCATATGTATAAGGTACATCGTAAATTTTTTTTCAAATTTGTCCCCTATTTATCCATCAATTAATCGTGTAAATGAAAAAAAAAAAAAATACTTTTTGTATCCAAACATTTTCAATTCTCGTCAGATTTTAATAAACAAAAGCTAGATTGGTTCTTCAACTAAATACCTACAAACTCACAATCTTTGATTTGCTAAGAAAGTCGTATTTATTGTTATGAATGCATTTGTTTATACCACTTTTCTGGATTTTTATAAACATGTATTTTTAACTATAAAGATGACTTTTTTTGACACATGAAAGATGGTGAGTTTTTAGCTGTTCAGATAAAAAAGAAAACTAGCTTTTATTTATTAAAATTGATTGCAAATTGAAAATTGATAGATAAAAAAAAAAAATTTCACGTTGATACGAGTAATTGATGAATTAATTGGAAAAAATTTGAAAAATAATCTACGATGTACCTCATACATCTGACAGTATCACACAAAAAAAAGACAATGATTATTTGTTATTTGACTGAGAAATATAACTTTTCTGATGTATCCCTTCATATTGGGAAACAACTACCTTAATGGTAAAGTGGCTTTAGCTTTGCTATTTTTAATTCAAGTATATTTTATCAATTTTCAGAATTCTGTGAGAAATCATCAAAGATAATTAAAAGCTGCGGTTTATACTGGATTCTAAATCATTCTACTTGTTAACGAGTTTTTATTATTATTATTATTATTATGCAGTAAAATTTTTAATTTCTCTTTAACGGCCAGTAGAATCAGTAATAGATAAACTGTGTTTGTGAACGATACGATTAAATAAATTTTAATATTTAACCACAATCAACTGAGTGGCCGTTATCTCCGTTAAAGTTTTTAAAAGCAGAGTCACTCGATATTACAAAATCAACCAATACCTCACATACGTCTTTGCCTAACAGAGAAAGTCTTCGGCTCCTACCCTCAATCCCGTCCCATTATCTCATGGGCTTCTCTTCGCATTGGCTTCTTCAAAAAAATTGAAAAAAAGCTCCTATTAATTATCGTTTGTTTCACGCTCAGCCGATCGGCAAAACGAAAACAAGACAGGAGCGTGAGATGAAAAAAAGAAACGAGCACGTCCACTCAACACTCACAGAAATGTTTCAAAGCTGTCCGGTACGGCAGGACCTTTTTGTTCACTACTGTTGGAGGAAAAATTCACGTTTGGAAACCCGGTCTATACGCTATCACCGATGCTAATGTCGGAGAAGGCACGTAAAAAAGACGATGCTGCTGTCGGAGCAACAAAGAAGATACTAAGGGGCTCACGTGATCTATTGTAAGAAAGTGGTCTCCGGCGCCCCGTAAAAAATAAGCAAAGAGAGAGCCGGCCGAGCGATCCTTCGCGATTTACTGATCCGCAACTCCGGCTGACGTTTGCACGTGTGCGCCACTCCGTACCAAGCGACCCTTTAGCTATTGCGATACACCCGCCACGCAAGCTCTGTAAAATCCCGAAGAAAGAAAGGAATATACTCCGGTCTACGCGGCGGTCGCTACTTAACTGAGCCGCTACGCTATGCCGCTGCTGATGACTAACCTCCGACATTACCGACCGTATATACGCACCTCTCTCTATCTCTCTTTTAGGCGCTTTCCTTTTCTCCAAGTGGTGTATAATATGTGTGTATGTCGTGTGTAGGCATCCCCTCCTTCCCCAATATACATGTATACCTTGCTTTATGCAGTCGAGAGAGGGCTAGTGGATAAATTGCGTAAACGGATTGCCGCTGCTGGCACGGTTTTCGCAGGCTGGTTTCTTGCTTTCTTTCTCTCTCTCTGTCTACTCAAAGAGAGGAGAGCTCTCATTCAGACATACTATACAGTTTCGCAGTTTTTTTTTTTTTTTTTTTTTTTTTTTTTTTTTTTTTTTTTTTTTTTTTTTTTTTTTTTTTTCTTTTTTTTATTTTTTTTTTGTTTCTCGGATGCAGAGAAACTGCTTCTATTTTTAGTTTTTGAATAACTCGGAAAATCAATATTGCTAAAATTACATTCCACTCGTTCTAGAAAGAGAAATCATAGCTTTCAGGTACTTTTTTTAATGACAAACTAACTTACAAATTTAATTCTAGGTATGTAGGGCGAATTTTTATGAGAGCAAAAGTTTGGTAATTTTCGTTACATAAACTTTCTCGATTGAACAAAAAAATTAAAACCAAGATCTAAGTGAAAAAAATGTACATCAGAACATAAGGTATTATGCTGAAGAGTTTCTCAAATTCTAAACTCTGCCAACTATTTTTCCAAAATAAATTGGTAATGCGAATAAAACAATCAGCCTAAAAAAATTTTCGAAGTACTGTATCATATTAAAAATGTATTAAATTTTAATATAATTGGCTTGTTAAGCAGAGGCCTTTTTAAATGTATGTATCTGACGTTATCGTACACCACATATCTTTGCATTTCATCTCGTCAACGCCTTTCACTTTTCGCTCACTTATCTGTAACTCTTGTCGTTTGTTGCCGTTTTCATCTTGCAATATAAATGCAAGGGTTACAGTGACGTTGGAGATTCTTCCAGATAAAAAAATGTCTTTGAAACGCAAAATATTATCAGTCGTATGGAGTAAATATCAATTTTTATTAATTTACCTTTTTATTGGAAGACATTGAATTAATGTTTACCAGTAACTTGTCACGATAAAGATTACTGAAATAGATGTCAGTTATACCTGTTACGGATCTTGAGTAATTAAATTTTTTAATTCATCCAAAAACAATGTTCGTGTTACTTTCAAAAATAATGAGAAAATAAGTCCAATATACTTCATTAAGTGAAGATAGAAGCCTTATTCGTTACAATCACAGTTCAACGCTCGTGAAGGAAAACTTTAATTCGAGGGACAGATAATGGTAGATTACGGTGAAAAAGTAAAATGTATTATTTCAAGGTTAGATAAAAATTGGCGGTTCGCAAAAAATTTCATGAAACAAACATTATTGTTCTTACTCTCCAAAACTAGTGGCAATTTAATTTTAATCATGCTGAACAGTTTCTTTTATTCAGAAAAAAATAATAGCTATTTACCGCCCTAGATAAGGTGTAAAAATTACTGTACCAACGATAAAAATTATTGTTCTGAATGGTGAAAATTAGTTTGCAAACAGTTCAAATTGTCTGCATGACAAAATTTCATTATTTTCTAGTGCATCAGCAGTAATTTTTACGTTTAAATTTTATTAGTGTGTATAGGTACTAGTGAAAGTGACCTCTCAAACTTGCTTTCATGAACCAAGTTGCATTGAATTGTATTGAATGAGAACGGTCTATACGATATTTCACATCTCGTGCTAATGCTCGCGACCTATAATCCGAGATATCTCTCGCTACAATCTAATATAGTTGATGTTTTGCGTAACAATCAATGGGACTAGGTGGCGCTAGAGCCGATACAGGAGCAGGATCGAATTTCTCGATGAAAAAAATCCGGCCCAGTCTTTACACTGGGGCCCAATATGACGTATGGTCGTATTTTCGAGGAAAACAAGTAGTTTCGACATCGAGTGCATGGATCGGTAAAAAAAATGGATGGAATTCCATCCTGGAGATTTTCATTACTTCGAACGGTATACAAATGCACAATAGTCATCAAATATACTGTACTTATGAACGGATCGTGGAAAAAAATTTTCCAAAGACGCATATTGAATCGATTTTTCACGTTCACGACTCACACGCATCAGGAGTAAATCGATAGCTCTTACTGCAAACGCGTAACGTAAGCCTCATTACGTTGTGAAGTTACGAAGCCGCGATTTTTGTCCTTCGGATGTGCAACGCACGCTCACGCACAGTCGCGCAGCTCAAGCCAGGCAGCGGGTGATTTAAGTTTAATTTTCAATGGAACGAAACCTGCTTCTTCTAAACGCGATACTTGAAAAGCAAATAAATTTAATTTGCATCTGGTTTTCAAGTTAAAAGATAAGCGTTTGGGTAGACCATAGACATATACAATAGACCGCGCATCCCAACGAAGATCGTGTAGCCAACGTCTTATTGGCGGAGGATAGAGCCCCTAAGATGTTGGCTACACAGCCTCCGCTACTATGCGCAGTATATTGTAAATGCCTATGGGTAGACGGCAACGATTCTGATCGCGTGTTTATGTGCATTTTGACGAGACGCTAAAAGCAGCTACTAGCTTCCTGCGTATATGACGTCACTACAGCACGAATTTTAAATGCTTTAACAATATTATAAGAAATAATAACCATAGCCCTAAAATTGCCTTGCTTGCGTATAAGTAATATATAATTATGCAAAGAAAAAAAATATTACAAATGTAAATTGTTCTAACTTACTTAAAAATTGCAATTTACTTCGTACAAACGCTGGAAGTCCGACAATGTTGAACTTCGTCTTAAGGACGTTTATGCCACTCAGTGGTACTCAAGCAATTCAGTATAGCAGGTAATTATTGATATTTGAAATAAGGATTGTTAATTATCGTCAGTTGACACTTGAATGACCTCAATAACCTTAACATTACAAAACTGACGATAAAAATTAAATATTTTAACAAAATCCAAAAAGTTGAGTGCAACAGTTGTACTACAACTTCATAACTATATATTTATACTAAAAGCATGACAAACTTTTTTTATATCGAGATGTCTTTAAAACGGTACGGACCATATTTATAATCTTTCAGTAGATGCATCATAGTTACATTCTCATATTTTACTCGTTTTTTAAAACAATTGTATGTATATTTGTGTAGTTATTAATAAAAATAGGCATTTCCAAATGACTTACTCCCAAGACGCCGTATTAAAACATACAAATTGAAAATTAAATATCTCGGTAACGGCACGACAAATTTTCATAAAACTTTAAACACTTATGTATGGTAATTAAATGTTGACAAACTATACAGGGATAAACAAAATAATAAAGCATCAGGCAGAACGAACTGTAACTCTGCGTGACTTCATTTTTCACTTTGGACCCTTGTCTCGACCGATCTTTTGTAATTAATCGAAACGAAATTCTTTCGGAGGTCTTGTAGGTCCAATGCTGTTCCAGTGACCTAAAAAGCCCATCGCGGGCATCAAAGAAAGCTGAGCCGAGCTCGCGAGGCAGCATTTAAGTCTTACGTGCGACGGTGGTGTAATGGTTAATTTTTGCGATCGCGCGATAGCTCGGTCCGGGACTCCTGCTCCGCGTCACGTGAGTTTCTCATAACCGAGCGCCCAATTCGGCGAGTCGCGAGCGTGGGTTGTTTTCTTTTGTTTTTGTTTTTGAATGCGGTGACATACTTTACAGGCAACTTACACCTTCGAACATCATCAACTTGCTCCGTATTGTGTAGCACAAAATTTTAATCAATAGCTTGTTACCGATTGATTAATTTTATTATTATTCAGTAACTATAAACAATTTGACTATCACACTTGTGATTCATTGTAAACAAATTTCAATTATCTACTTTTCTAATTTGTATTTGAAAAAAATCAATTCACTTGTTTTGTATTACAAACAAATTTTTCACTACCAATTACAAAAGTCATTAGTGATTAAAAGTTTTTTTAACAAGGAAATCAATATTGTGACTTTCTTTACTCACTTTTTCGATTTCAAACGTGAAATTTTTTTAATGAATATCATGAACGTATTGAGTTATTTGAGGGAGTTCACAGATTACTAAGCTAAGAGAATCAACGTAAAAAAAATCTTCAGTTTTAATATCAATACCTACATGGCTTAAAATCGGCAATCGCTTATATACTATTTATGGCTATGATATCAATGATAAATAAGTAAATAATTGCAATAATTCTCCTATTGATGGCAGCAGGATGCTATTGCTGACAATAGCGTGCTATGTAGCAACTAGATCGTAAATCTTTTCACACACAGCTCATATGCTCGTCAAAAAGGTTACCAGTGAATTCCCTTAATTTTCTTTCATCTTTATCAAAAATGTCAAAAATGTAATGGGTAATGTAGTTACGAATGTAATGGGAGATCAACCTGCAATTATTATCAAATGTAAACAATTATTTACATCCCTGTTTAAAGCAAGTTTAATACTTGAACTTTAATAACTATGCCTTCTTCTGATAAAAAAAACACTTTACATGATTTTCCACAAATTTTCTCAAGTAATAACACGAATGGATTCGAAATCCATTAATTGATCTAACAACTGCGGGTTTGTGTATACCGTATTTCTGTGTAACTAAAGTTAAAGGCTATAGTTATAGCTAGGCTACCAAACTTGTATTTACTTAATGTATCTTGATCGCACACTACTGATAGAAAGAAAATATTTTTGTCCAAAACGTTAAATAGTTCAATGCGGTTCAATGTAACCTCTAGATAAAAATACAATTCCAGATTATAATAAAAACTCCAACCTCACAATCTCACTCAAATATTTGCTCTTATTGTACCATAAATATTTTGTACAAAATCTGTTGAGCCTTACTGAATGAATGCCAATCCTATTGCGGATGTATCCATACGTAAACACAATTTGTATGTAGTCTGCGCATGCCACATAAAATACACGTTTGAGCTGATTGAGTTAATTCCGGGCATGCAGACGACAAACTCCAAGCCACACCTCATAGTCACATCCCAATAGATCTAATCATCTCATTCACCTCAATAGCATATATAAGAGTTATCCGACCAGCACTACATTCGCTGATTTATTTTTTTGAAGTAACAGTTCTCCGAACCACAGTTTCTCCAAATTGCAGTGCTTACAACGAGCACTGCAGGCCTAAATTATGATTCTTCGAGAAAAAAGTCCTAGCGGTAATTATTGCAAAAACAACTGCCTTACAATCATTAAAAGAGTGCATCAGCTCCCCCGTAGTTTGCTGTAAAAATCGGCTATCTAATCTCTTCAAGCGTTGTTTTCATAACGATAACAGCTTACAGTGAAAGATAGAAGCTCTCGCCTCATCTCAGCTCGACTGACTCTAGCATCCCGCCTCCGGAGCCCGGAAAAACTCATTAAAAACTATCCGTACGCCGATACATAGCGCTCCCGATCACTCAATCGCTCACTGAGAAAACAACCAGAGCCGCTCTCACTTCACCATATTTACAACTGCACGTGCACGCCGACACGCCGACACGCGTTCGCGCGGCTTAATCTCAAACACGCGACACTCAAGCCTCGTCGAACATATCATTATACGCGAATACATCATGGTGTAAGCTCAGAACTCAGAACTACACGTCCTGCTGTCGTATACAATATACATGTATGTACCTGATCACGCAGTCGAGCCCATTTCGCACCCGCAGCGCCGTCCGCGTGACAAGAGCGCCGGCTCTCGAGCAGTGCATCACTGGACTGCTGCTCTCGCTGCCGCATTTTCTTCCCTATAAGTCGTCTTTATCGTCATTGGCGAAGACGTCTTGTTGACTCTTCGCAATCACATGGTGCCCGAAGAGCGAGAGGGAGATGGAAAAACTGGGAGCGAAAAAGAAATCTTTCTCCGGCACAATATACTACAATATACAGCGGGGCCCGACTGTACTAAGTATTCGCGCACCCTGGTTTTCTGCCGCTCTCGCTCGGAGCAGATAATCTCGACGAGGGAGATAACCCTTCTTCTTTTTCTGCGGAATTCGTGGAGCAGTGGTGCTATCTAATTATAAAGGCTGTTTGTAAAGTGCACCAAGCGTTTTATTATTTCGCCGACCACGATAAGCGTAGGCACATAGGGTCCAGCGGCTAATAAATCACCGATCGGTAGAGGCTGAGAGATCAGCTGTCATTGACCTTAATTCTCGGTATAAGTATGTGCTGGTGTACGATTGAATCGTGGTTCGCTTTCACTCTGATCGAATACGATAATTTGTTTGCTTTGCACTGCTGACAGCGAGACCCGCAATTATCCAACTTTGGAATTAATTTTCCGATAACTGAATATACGTGCACTAATATCACGGAGACTGGATCAACAAGTGTTGGATACGTTTCTACGTGAAATTTGCGCTCGCATTTTTTGTGAATGCTGACTTTTTTTTGTGTTTTCAAAGCAGCAGCGGGTATTAAACAAGTCAATAGCAACGACCGATAAATTGCGGCTAATCTGCCGAGCCTGCGGGGCGAAAAGTCCTGAGCAGACCTACAAAATAAATACATCGATTCCAATGGGGCGCACGAAATTTCTCGATCCCGCGTTGCGCTCACAACTTTCTCAGGTGATTATGGGCTCTAACGACTGAAACAATTACACGAACGGAACGCGATAACGAGAGAGCAACTATATAGTACAATCAACAACAACCATAACTCTCTGCTTGCGAGAGTAAGTCGCGCTAAATATTATCTCACTTAGCTGAACGGGGACGCAGGGAGAGCTCGCGGTTGTTGCGCAACAGCACGGCGTCGTCGACGTCGGCGCCTGGCCGTATAGTATAGGGTATACGTATACCTGACTGCCTCGTTGCCCGTGAGAGAGTTAAAACTCGCGGAGAAGTCGAACGAAAAATCCGTCATCAGCTGACGTAAGCGAGCCGAGCTCGTATGTACTTTATATATACGTGTGTGAGAGGAGGAGAGGCGGATTCCTCCGTGTGCCTTCTTTTTTTTCTCAATGCCTCCTCGACGGGCGTCTGTGAAAGTACAGTTGTATAGTGATTTGCCGCGCGCGATGCCTTGATTACGACCGGCTTGATCAGAAAGATTCGTTATTAACATTATTACGGCGGCCAGCATCGACAAACGGTCCTTTTGCTCGTGCCTGGAATGTGGCGGGAAATTATGAAATCTGCTGGTCGTTAACTTATAAGTCTTTCATAACGTGACGACTTGAGATCGAAATCGCGTGGTTTGGAGAGGAAATCGTCCCGAGTTGGGGTTGTTTGTCATGTTACTATGACTATATCATAAATTTTATAGAAGTTGTTTTGGAGTGTGCTCCAGTCTGTTACATAGTTTATAATACTGAACGATTCCCAATCTGATCCAGGGATTACACGACGAAGCTCTCAAATATAGTGTACCGATATAGCTAATATTTTATCTGCGCGAAAAAAGGATCGCGATGAGGTAATCTTTACTCCAAGCGATAAAGTGACAGGTTAATCCTAAAAAAAGCTGTTTTTCATATACTTGTGTAGATACTTAAGTAATTCTGCGCTTATTGTTACAAAAAAAGACAACATGTATAAGCATCAGCATTATTGGGCGACACATAACAATAACAGAAGAGTTTATTATTTTGTGCACATACAATACCTATTAAATTCACGTAATATTTTTAAAATGTCCAGAATTCAATGGATGTAAGTAACTCCCAATAATTATAATTTATGCCTTGAAAAAAAATGATTATTTTCAAGGATTTTTATAATAAACAATTCGAATGTCTTTTGCTCATTAACACACGAATGTCAACATCTGGACAAGATACCAAATATTGTAAACTTCAGACTTTGCAGTTTATTAAACTATTCGATTATTTAAAAAGGTTACGTTATCATGAAGAAATAAAAACATTTTGAACAAATATGTATGCGAATTTTGCACAACTTTTTTGTCAAGACACTCAAGACATAGGAACATAATAGATTAAAGGTCATATTCCCACGTCAGCTAAACCTTGTTTGTGTGCCTTTAAGGTGTTGCTCACTTCCTCATTCCTGAATTAGTAAGATTATGTATTGTGTACGTTTGGAAGATGCAGTGTTACTGCATGGTTTTGGGAGTTAATTGAATTTACGATTTTACAAGAAGATTAATATCATGAATTCACAAAATGATTTTTTATCTTGTTACTGCGTTTGTATTAAGTGTTATTATGTTATTAATTTCCACGTACACCCGCTTCTGGGTTCTTACGTATCTACTACCCAACTTATCCCTTATTTCCTAACCTAACCAACCTACCTACCGAATATGTCCCTTTTTTCTTAAAGAGCTCCCCTAGTTTCCCCAAGTACACGAGTCTTTCGTGCGAGCTCCTAGTGCAAAAATGTCTCTTTAGACGACTCAGCCATCCATCACTGGGTATTATTTGTAGAACACAGCGATTGTCACAAGCACACCCCGGCCGCTGTCAGATTGATGGAAGGATCTCATTGATTGACCATAATACTACGTATCACCGTAACGACTGTTAAAACCGATAGTGACTTTACCGACGAGCTAGCCAGGGGTTATCTTTCCTCAGAAATAATCGCCCCTGGAGGTCCAGACATCATCCGGAAAACCCTCTAATCGTCTTATAAATCGGATAAGTGGTTTTTCGGCATCCTGGGTACTCATTCTATCAAAAAATCCCAAGAAAAAGAAATTGCAATATTTTTCGACGAGATTTGTATCTACGAACTCATCAAAGCTCTTATATCGTTACTTATTTATGAAATATGAGTTTCTGTTATCTTATTTCTTGTAACAATAAACGTTGCATCATACGCAAATACATTCTGACATGATTATTCTCAATTTCAAAATTGTCACCTATACAAAATTCACTTTAAAAACTCACTTTGAAGAAGGTAAATAAAAAGCATAATTTTGCAGGTTTACTTTCTATACTTTGGTGTTTCGTGTTACGAGTCATGTTTTTCATTCAACTTATGAATGACACGTTTTGAAAGATTCTTTACCCAGAGGAAATCATTTAGCAATTGAACAGCTTGATGTCAGCACCAATTAGTATCAGTACATTATGAAAAGATCTTATACTGTTCAGATGCTAGCTTTTTTTATCTGTGTATCTGTAACGTGATGCAAAGATGTTAATAATATCAATTGCACTAGTTCATCAAATAAACTATGGAAGCTTTCTCTGTAATTATTTCTAATTCATGGCTTGAGGAAGTCTTTAGGAAAAATTAATATTCAGGTATGATGCACCGTATTGTTACATAACCGTTAAAAAAATCATGTATGGTACCGTTGTGTAATTTTTCATTAAGAGTGCACAAAAACTCAATAACGCCAAACTACATATTAAGTGTATGTATGTTCGTTAGTTCAAATGCTTCTTAATCAATAATCACGCGTAACTTTAAATCAGTTAATATTAAACTGAGCTGAAGTAATATTTTAAGTATAATTTATGATAAATGACCTTCTGCAATTAAACAATTTGAAGGGTATCAGTTATGGAACTTCATTAAATAGGCATAATACAAGTTTAAATTACTATTCTTGCTCACGCTTTTATCCAACTGTGTGCAAAGTTTTAATTACCCGGTAGTTTATTTGTTATTCAAAATTTTTGTTCAAAGATAAAATTTATTTGCACAATTATATTATCAATTAAAAATTTTCATTGGAACCAACTTTAAATAATTTTCAAATGCATCATCTTTTTTGCCATCAAATTTTGAAGTGATGAATGCGGAAACCAAAAATGACAGATCATACATAAACATACTAAAGTACCGAAAGAAACTGTACAGTATATAGTCTATTTACCAAACGTAAACAAATTCAGCCTACTTTAATGATTCAATGTTAGTAGATCAGTTGCGTGATGTGTCGCGCGAACACGTACGCCCCAATGGGAACACCACCGACTGCTGCAACGCATACAAATTTTGAATTGCAAAATTTAAGCTCCGATGCTTGTCTTACATACCACGTCGCAGTTCAAATGTCATTCGTTAGGGACTGCAAGCTGTTTGAGATTAATGTATAAACTAAAAATGTATAAAAAAAAATACTTTAACATACTAGGAATGTATTCTTTCCCTGAATGTCTAATAAAAAAATACAGAACGCGTAAATTAAACTCGGATCATCAGCATATTCCAGTTGGTTCTATAGTATGAAAACGAACTACCATAACATTATATCATTTATTAATTTTATTATTTTTATTTATCATTTTCTGAGAAGCAGCATGCGTCACAAAAACGCATCCAGAGGAAAATATTTCATGGCTAAAGAACCTTCTCATGCCCAAAAAAATTTAGGTGACAAAGACAAGAGACGGTAAACACTCAATTCCTACGTCTTACGAAGTAGAAAAAAAAAAACGATAGAGACAAATAATAAAACTCACCAGTCGGTAAGATCCTCGAGAGAATGAAAGCCACTGCTAGCAGACGACAGCGACATGATCGGCACAGTCTTGAGAACGGCAAGCGACTAAGCGCGATCAAAAAGAGTAGAGAGGCCGGCTTTCGCGCCGGTCGTCCTCGTACTTATAAGCTACACAGGCAGAGCAGCTTGAGAGCCCGAAATGAGAGACGACGCGACACTTGAACATAATGCCGTCCCTCCTGAAGAGAAGAACTGCAGCCGATTTCTCTCTCTCTCTATCTTTCTTTCCGTTGCGGATTTTGGCGAACGATCAACTCGTGCTCGGACGCACGCACGTTTCGCATTTTGTATTTATTCTTACGCACTGCTTACGCTAGATTTTGTGGGGGTATGCTTTTTCAAGAGGTTCTCGAGTTGCGTCTGAGGGCGAATAAGTCTTTGTTAGAAAGCGTGTTTATGACGGGATAAGTAGGCTGAGAGCTTTGCAAGCTTCGGAACGTCTCATTTAAGTGCGTTTGCAAGAAGGCATTATATTAGAAAGGTTTTAACCATGATGAATTGCAAAAGAAATGATTAAAAATGTTTTCTCAAAAAATCGAAGATCTATCATTGATTCGACTGAAAGACAGAATTATCTTTATTGTCATCATCGTTAAAAGGTGAAATTATGCAGGGATGTAAAAATATTTTTAAAATGAAATAATTTTCACAAAAAGAAAACTGATCTGATTGTTTGCGTCCATCGCCAGTATTTGCTTGAAAACAGAAATTACTAGAAATTATATTTTTAATATACACATTTATATGATTTAAAAATTTTTAAATTGTACTTTCATTTTAAGCAATTAATTCAATTTATGCAGAGATTTAATAATTTTAATTACCTTGCATTAATCAATGTTAAAGATCTTTTTAACCTCCTTTTCAAACTAACTTGCCGGAAGAAAATTCAAGAATTTTTTTCTGTTTGTATGTTTATTTCCTCGTATACCCATTTCTGGGCTTTTGCGTTTCTATAACCAACTCATTTCTTTCTTTCCTAATCTGACCTACCTGCCCCAATTATCAATCCCTTCTTTTCTAATTTCCCGATATCCCACGCGAGTATGCGAGTCTTTCGTGGGAGCCCCTAGTGCAATTTTAGATTTTTAGGCTTATTCTCTTCTTTAGTCAAATTCATTAGGAGTCATCGACATAAAATTTGCAAATACTTCAATAGGTTTTCCGGAAAATTCAATTGTTTGTATAGAAATACGAATAATACGTGAACAATTGAATTTTTGCAAGACCTATTGAAGTTTTTTCAAATTTTATGTCGGTGACTCCTAATGAATTTGTTTAAAGAATAGAATAAGCCCAAAAATCTTAAACTAACATGTAAAATGGAAGAGATTAAGTTAATTTGTTAAATTTTTTTTCAATCCTCGGTATCTGAAAAATTTGACAACAAAATTTTATAATGATAATCGCACGATTTTTAACATTAGCTATGTTATGGTCAGTTTAAGTAAAACTTGTTATAACTTCTAATAAATATTTATAATAATGTATTCAAAATGTGAGCTATATATTAGGTGTGAGCCTCCTTACAGTTTTGATGGCTTTAAAGTGAAGCCTCTAATAGGATTGGCTGTTCACTATGACTAAAACTACGTGCGTTTAAAAAAAATTAATGTCAAAATTTGTATGACAAACTTGATATAACGAACATCACATTATTGATATAGTTGCACATAATAATCGCAATTTATATGTGACTACAAAAAATGAGATCAAACTACATATGAGTTCTAACTACATATTAATTCTAAATAAACAAGAAAAACATCAAAAACAAACAAAAATTGACTTCTAAATTTTAAAGCAAAAGATAGTTCGTGCTGAATTAAAGGAAAACTGAAACATAAAACACTGAAGTTATCGATCGGTTACTATTTTACCACACATTCGAATAGTTACTCCAAAGCATGCTGAGTAGCGCTAGCATACAGACAGATTTGAGAGACTGCTTTACCTTCGCGGCTCCACTTGCTCAACGGTTAACTCAGTCCGCGTATTGCTTTAAAGAGAAAAATTTCGGATTATATTCAATTTTTTTCTAACGTATATTATAATTTGTTTGAAGCACATTATCTTCTATTTTATCTTTTTCATATTTTTTCATGTAATGTTACATCCAAAATGATAAAGTATTCGTTATATACTGAAACGCTGCTTGTTAAAGCATCCTTGACTTACTTTTTCTCTTTTACTTTTATTTCAAAGCCCTTTTGAAAGCTACAAGTGTCAAAGTTGGGAGCTCAAACCTTTCAAACCGCAGCCTGGTTTAACTACAAGTGTCAACCATATTTTACTTGTGCCTGTTAGAATAACTATGTCTTCTACTAAATTAACGTAGATATTTTCAAATTATTTATTTAATTGTACTTCGATTAATTTGCCTTTTAATTATTGAGATATTTTAAGACTTGAACTTAAGGCTGAATGTATTTTAAGATCAAAAGTTGAAATCATAACTCGAGTGTGTGGCTTGTTTTTTTAATACATTACATCAATCGTGTGATATAAAAAAAACTAGTTTTGAATCTATATGGTGGAATGGAAACTGCTTGAGGCTAAAGCGATAAATCGAAAAAAGTTATGGGTGGAATTTTTTCTCAATTATATTGCTTCCACACATAAATTATTTACAATACCTTGACCTGAATTTCGTAGTACAATAAAAGATTGTCGGTTTGTCAGTCATAAGAATGAATTGAAATATTCTTGAAACATCCTGCTGTATGGATACTACTTATTACGGAACATTTATCGAGCATCAATTACTTGTACACTTGTTTTCAAATTGTAGTTTCACGATTTTTACAATGTTTGTCATACCAAAGCACGTTTTAATCATTGCTAAATAGTTCGTATTTGCAGTTTCCGTTATAAAAAACAAAAAATGTGCGATGGCCGGGAATCGAACCCGGATCAACTGCTTGGAAGGCAACTATGCTGACCATTACACCACCATCGCACTTGAGGAGACGTCGCGTATAGATTATAACGTTTTCCCCCTCCGGCAGTTGATCGCTACACTCGTGCTTATATGCATGAGATTTATGTATTCGAAATCAAAATGAATTTTTTTCTGTTGATTAGATGAATAACATTGTTTAAATTAACTTTAGTGGTGAAAATTCAGTGACAACTTTTTTTTTTAATCTTCAATTTAGTAATTAAAAATATATTATTACTGAATGTCCTTGCGTGAATTCGTAAAATTAAAAAAAAAATACAATCGAAATAAAAATATTTTTTCTATGAACTTTGTATGCTGGATGCCTACTGGTTAAGTACGTAAAAAATTGGATGTGTGCTTAAAATATTTATTTAAAAAAAAACCATAAAATATGAAAAAAAATTGTATGTTTTAAATTAGCAAATATATTCAAACATTCATCTGGCGATTGAAAAAGTCCATGTGTACACAAACAATAATTTATGCGTGAAATAGCACATCTTCGCAGTATACGGCCACGGCGTGACGCTCATGTCTTTCTTCATCAGAAAAATATACGTCACAGCACAGAGAATAAAACACGTATAATACACATATTTACTACGACTCGACAGTATAGCAGCCGATACGACACTACTCGCGCATAACAAAGGATTGAATGTCACTCAAAAAAGACACGTTAAAATAAATAAATAAAGCACGAATCATACCTGAAGGTCTGCTGCTTGTCGTGCATTCGCGATATCGCCGTCTTCTTCGGCACGTCGTCCGTGTCCATCTCCGCGATTGCCTTGGCCAGGTGCAAATCGCTCTCGTTCATATTTTGTTTGTCTCCGTACAGTAAATCTGTAACTCCGTCCTTTGTCACTAACTCATACATGCACACGCGCAGACAACCCTACCGGCTCAGCTACTGGATGTCACAGCTAGACCTTAAAAACGACGAACACACCTCTATCCCTCTATAATTTTTTTCATAACAGAAAAATCGTCAAAAATTGTCAGTCTTTTCGTAATGATCAGCTCCCGTGAGTGGGAATATGAGGCGACTTGCGCGTATACGGATAGCCGAGCGCGCCTGCTCATCTGAGTATCCTCGTCTGGAGAGCGCGGCTTTTGAACGACTGAGCGACAGAGCTCCCCTTAGCTCAACTCGTGACTCATGCTCCACTCTCGTAAAAAAAGACGCAGAGTATCAGTTGATAAAGGGAAATAGCGGCGAGCAAAAACTGTTTTACGGAGCCGTCAGATACGGAATATTTTTTTTCTAGCGTCGCGACGGTTTTTTTGTTTACTACCGATCGTTGCGATGGCGTAGCTTTGATATTGAAGGGAAAGGTCGAAAGCGAAATGATGTTTTGAGGTAGTGCACTGCCAATTTCAACAGGCCTTGAATGAGAGAAAAAAAAATTGGGAGGAGAATGGAGTTTCTTGTAAATACGAAATAAAAATTTTAAGACGAAACAAATATCTGCAAACGAGGATGCTAGCGGTGTGGGAAAAAAGTAATAAGAAAAAGCATATGTTGAGACCTTCAAGAAGCCTTGATCGTACCCGGCACGAGCCGTAGGCGAGGGACGTGACGAGGTTCGTAAAGAAGCCTTTACGATCGAGTTACGAATGCTATTTTTCCTACTGAGGGTATACCAGGGTTCCAAAAAGGCCCGAGGTAGGAAAACTACTATTTCGCCCCTCGGGCAAAGTGCTTAATGCGCCCTCGGTGCAAAAAATATGGTTCGCAACTCTGGCACAAACATACAAAAATCGCCCCCTTTGGACGCACTAATTGTATTTTGCGCTCTATAGGTACGAAATATACTATTTATATTCTTAGAAAAGCGTATGTATTGGTATAATTGGACTTACTGAGTAAAAATTAATAATTAACCATATTTAATTGGACTGATAAAACTCATTTTTTCTGCATTTTAGACACATTAGAAAAACTATCAACTTGCAATAACATTTATTTTATTTTAACATTATTATCTTAACTGATGACCTAAATGATATGCAAATTCAATCATCTTACGAAAATAACTAAAAAATTAACAAGAAAAAAAAAGTTGTTTGCACAACACTAATTAGAATTGTATATTAATTTTTTTAAATTGTATTAATTAAAATAAATGTTGAAGTGACGTTACCAGTTATCAATAAGAAAATGATTTTAACTTGTGTCGCTAGAGTGCGCTAGAATAGAAAATTGCTGTATGTATGCCAAAGGCGACTACAGTTTTTGATACTGGAAAGGCAGAAATTGTATTTTTTGTTATTTATCGACACCATCATAGAACTTGAATCAAACTAAAAGTACTGCCGAAAAATGATTGACACACCATATTATCAAACTTTTTTTTTAATTATGCATTATCAAAAATTTCTTATAATTTTTATTCATTCACTTATTGCTTCCTCATAGAGAAAGCTTTGTTATTGACGAAAAATCACATATCGAGAAAACATGTTATAAATATGTTTTACGAAGTTTATAATCGAAATACACTATTTTGGCAAAATATCTGTCTGTCCGTATCTGTGTATATGCGTGCGTAATCGGTCGTATCTCAGGATTCCCTCGACCTATTTTTACCCAAAAGGGCTTATTTTCTTTGTTTTTGGATACTTATTACCGGTAAAAGATAAAATTTGATTTTATCAATTTCGAAAAATCGAATATTGTTCTTGTTAAAACGCGTAAGTAAAGAAACTGATATTGAATCTTTCTATTAGGTATATGTATTTTTATCGAAATTACAAAACGACCGACTTCGATCAATCAACCAATCCTTCCGCCTTTGTTCTCAGCTCGCAAGAAAAACTAACAATGTGTTATCACCGTGGCAACGCTCTCTCTCGCATATTCATATATATTCCGCATACTTACATATATTTGATTGCGAACGTCTCGGTGGCTTTCCGTCCGCGGGAAAGACCTATTTTGTATCTTTCCCGCCCCGTAACTCCACTTTGCGGCCCCGGACGATACCAGACCTCCCTTATCTTGCGATCGCCGTACTCGCTTAGCCTCACAACGACCACTTAATTCTCGTTGTGTCGAGTCGTCGCTTACAACCTCTTTTTAACATCAAAAAGAACAATTTATATTTAAGTATTCAAACTAACGGGAACAAATATATTAAATAAATTGATTCTTCAGCTTTTTTCCGATGTTTTAGAATATTTTATGCTGAAAAATCTTAAAAACATATAATTTCCTAAAACTTTCAGAGTGGATCAGGTTTAAGGTACCTCATTTAGAATTCACGTCTGTACAAAGTACACCTGCTACGTATTTTTGTTATCCTTTACGAGACATACAAATATTTTATTTTGATAATTAAATAACCTTATGTCAGTTAAAACCATTTTTATTTTTTATAAATGATATTTCTTCTCTTAGGTTTATTCTTAAGATTTAAAATTAGGATCTACTTGAATGTTGAGTTCACTATTATAAGAGATTTTATTAATAATATTTAGCTAGTAAACCATTGAAGTTACTAATTACCATAGCCGTAGAGTTGTACTTTTGTCGATTTCCGGAATCAAGCAAGTGTCTGGGAATGGATGGGGGGGACCTTATGTATCTCGAGACTTGCCGTTTTCCTCGAGGTTCGCTTCCACTGCTTTTTTTATAAAGCTTTCTTTGTAAGAGAAAATTATAGTTGAGTAAAGTAAAGATAGTAATGAATCACATCTAAACTTGATATATGAGTTAAAAAAAAAATTATTAAGAAATCTGTATAAGGAAACTTTGAGCCAATAAATTAGCAGCAGTTTTTTTGTTTATTTTGATGAAATATTTTTCTTTATTTTATGTACCCTTCTTTTTCACAAGAAAGAATTGAAGAAAAATCTTCTGTATTGTTTACACATATGATGAAATTTTTTTAGTGAATGTTTTTAATGTCTAATTTCTGTAGTATATTAATTCATTAACTGAAGGATTCCTACCAGTATTAATAAACATTTTATTTAAATGGGGTAATTAAAAGTCAAAAATTGGAAAAACTTGGATTTTTTAAGGATTTATAGGGTTTGAGCTGCTTCAGTAGAAGCTTAAAATCTAAAATCAGGTAAATCATCAAAACTACTCATTTTAATAGTAGATTACGTACGAGTTTGGAAAGGCTTAGATTTGCGGACCGAGTGGTTTGCGGCCCGAGCCGAAGGCGACGGCCGTAACGAGGCCCGTAAAAAAGCCTTTACGAACGAGTTGCGGAATCTATTTTTCCACCTAAGAGCCAAAATCAAGCGGCGAAGGTGCTATTTTGAGGTTAAATTTTGAGACACAACAAACTTTTTCTGCAAAAAAGTTAACTTGAATTTATGTTTGTTGATAAAAAAAAAAACTATTTGGGATTGCCAAAAAAACAACCGTTAAGTTATCTTCGTGTACATTTATTACCTTAGATCTAATACAGAAAAATGATTCAAAATATACATTATTTACAATTATGCATTACAATGCGCAATGTGTCTTTAATTACATCGCTCTCATACAATAATAATTTTAATAATAGGCTAACTACTCGATTAAGTAGCGGATTTTGCGCTTTTTAAAACAAATTCTCGCATTTATTAGGAATTTCTTTAACAAAATATCCTAAATCTATTATATGAATAATAAAGTAGGTCAGTGATCCGTTGGAGGCGAGGTGGAAAATTGTGTACATAATGTACATTAATTTTCTCTGTATGTTATTTCGTAA
>JAPYYV010003925.1:0-22220 GCA_030522625.1 Copidosoma aretas
TAAATTCAAGGAGTTGTTTTATTATCCTAGTGCGCTCCCTTCCTCCCATCCGGCTCCTAAAAATTCAATACAGTCCACTACAGTTCGAGGGAAAATTAAACAAGCACTTAAGTTCAACATGATTAATAAAAAAAGTAATTTATCTTATTCGTTCTTGATTCTGGCACCGCTGTCTATACAAAGAGGAAAAATGACTCTGTCACAGTATGTAATATTAGGATACAAGTATTAAACGTATTATAATTATAGTTGTCCACATACACTTCCTGTCTGGAGCTTCACAACATCAAGACAATACAAAATATTTTCATTAATATTTTTTTGTTCTTAAAATATGTTTTAAAAATAAAGATTGTGTTGACCTTGGTACTCATTATCATAACGCGAGTTATAAATTGTCTAAAAATAAGAAAAAATGCATTTTTAAATTTTACAAAAAATACTAAAGCGATCGGGCCAAAACAAGTCTCATTTCTTTTAATCATTTAATACACCAAAAAAAATCTTTTACGTTATTTTATTTGTTTTAAATAAAAAAAATTATACAAATTATAAAAAAATAAATAATTAGAGTAATCGTTAATTAAACGTAAGTCTTTCATGCACTGATTTGCTGAAATATTATCCAGCATATGATATATAAATATTCCTCAACAAATATGTATGTTAACATAATTTTATTTCCCTTTTCAGACGATAAAAGCTATTTACAACACCTGACTGTTATGACTGATGGTATCCTTTACAATTCTAATCAGTTTACACATGGTCATACTAAATTGTATCCTAAACTTAAACATATATACCAAAAAATTTTTTGTGAAAATAATGTGAGCTACTCTCATACAGACTGCCCGTCGTCGAAAAATCCTCCACATACTGTTTTCATGGAAAGCAAATGGACGCAAAGTATTATTTTCCAATCCTCCTCATACATTCCAAACTTATATGTATTACTAAAATATAATATTTTCTCTCAGCCACAAGTGATGACTTAGTCCTACCAGTGAAAATAACTATGTCAACCAAATCAACACAAAGTAATTATTTGGATCTTAAGTAAATAAGCTATTTAAAAAAAAAAAAATGCTAAATAAGATTTTATTATACTTCATAACAGTAGAAAATTTATCAAATCAACAGATATACTTAAACAGCCATAGTTTTCACTGAAAAATGCAGGAAAAGTGAAACTGAATTTTTTCTATGTTTTTGACATAGATATCTCAGGATGTGCATGTTTGATTAAAAAAATAAACCTTTATAAGTTGTTATATAAGAAGCTTAATTCATAAGAAAATGGTAAAACAATCTGTTTTACCATTCAACATCGTAAACTTTTAGTATTTTCGAGAGACTGCTCTCAGAGCACTTCAAACGTATTTTTTTCCTTTTTTACGTCATAGTGACAGAAAGAGAAACAAGTACTATCGAAGTGCTTCGGAGAAGTCTCTCGAAAACGCTATTACTGTACATATCAGATGGTAAAGCAGTTTTGAATGGTAATGAACAATCGTGAAGCTGAAACTAGCAGACAAACCACTGCAGCGGAAACGTAAAATACCAATTTCTAATTTAGGTACCCTTGAAAGTAGACTTAGGCACCCCTTTATTTTACTATAATGAGGGTACTTGGTCTATTTTCAAGGGTACCTAAATTAGAATTGGGTATTTTACGTTGCCGCTGCTACGGTTTGTCTGCTAGTTTTAACTTCACTGAACAATCGAAGCAATAATACATACAGTTTATGATGCGTTTCTATGGAATAAAATTTTATTTTTTTTTTATCACCTCTAACTTATTTAGAAAACTTTTTTAATCAAATACGTACATTCCGATGTATGTGTAAATGATATATCACAATTTCGGTTTCACTTTTTATGTATTATTCCGCAAAAACTGGCTGTTCATAAGATCATCTGTAGATTATTTGCATTTTTTTCCAATTTTTAATGCCAGCAGAACCCAATTCATCTTTTATTTAAATTACAGACATTTTCGACCCTTTTCAAAAGCTGATAAAGAAAAGTCATTAAGGTGGCTTCGGCGTTTGGTGCTGTACCAAGTGAGGGGCACTTTAAGGTTCTATGAATTACGAAAAATATTGTTTGTTCATTGACATCACATTTAAGTATTTGAATTACATATTCAAATTTAAGAGTTTAATTGGCCTTAAAAGTTGTAGAATATCGATAAAAAAAACAAGAACTTATCATTTTCATCTGTGTATGCGCAGGAGACCATAAATCACTTTTCTCCTAATTTTCTTAAAATCTAAGTGGTTTACATATGATTTTCACAATTCTACAAGATATCTTATGATAAAAAGTACAAATATAATTTTTATTTGTGAGGGTTTGTCATTTACTTTCAAAGTTATAGTCATTTTAGTGATAATTCCCATTAGACTACGTGTTAAGTTAGTGAGTTTTCAGTAGAGATTTTCTAAAAAATAAAGTGGTTGACCCTAGTATTTTTTTATCGCAAATGAATTTGGCATACTTTATTTACACAATTTCAGAATTTCAAAGATTCTTATCATTCCAGTAAATATCGTCCAAGCCACCTTAATGATGATATTTTTCATTTACTATAATTGAAATGTACAATTTCATTATAGCAACAAGTAATGAAAGTTTAATTGATGTCATGCAAGATCAAGAAACCATTACAAGTAATTTTTTTTTTCGCTTTTAAATACTATTATTAAATCAATAATTTAACAACTTGATCTATTATAAGTCTTTAGATAAATTAAGGAGAAGATAAATTAAAAAACATGACTCCAACAGGCAAAGGCGGATTCGAGAAAATACCAGTTGATATATATGAGTGCATTTATGGTAAACATACAGAGAATTACATTTTATAACGTAATAAATCAATATTTTTTGTGTATGTTGAATGATAAAAAAATTATTTTACAAAAAGTAATTCCCACATTATAAAAACTATATTATTAATAATTAAATTGCATAGATTACCATTCATTACAAAAAAAAGATGTAGACAAAACATTCAATAATTTTTTTTTTTTTAGAATTTGTAAACAAAGACAATGGTTATGAAAGCGATAAATAACTTAAACGAGATGATTACCGATTTGCTATGACCAAGCTGTGTAACCGTTTGAGAAATCCCAAGAAACATTAAAGTCAATTTCTGTTTACATTACTTGAAAAATGATTTTGAATTGTATTAAATACATCGATTGTATTTAACAGTTTTAAAAGAATCAACTTTAAAATTACAAGATTTTACATTAACACTCTTTACATACAGACAAAAATTTTTCCACTTTCATTTGTAACTACAGTATGGAAATAAAACTTGCTTATCAAAACCTTCAGTAGTTTTCAGTCAGCTTATCAATTTATTTTGTATTTGAGAGGTACCCTCATGGTGTTTTTTAAAATTATTTGAAGTAGTTGAATATTCTTATATTGCGAAAAAAATTTTGATGAAATATCAATTGTTAACAAAAGTACTACTTCTCATAAGGTTGTGTGTTACAATACATCCCAGTAACATATAATTTTCTTGGCTTTGAGAAGACCTTAAGACTCCATATTTTGACAGTTTTCTTTTGTTGGTTTTATGTACACGTGAATAAATTTTCGTCTAATTATCATTGTTAATTCCGCAACCAGTAGAACTCCCTTAAGTCCAATACAAATCCCGCTAAAGTATCGAAAAATAACCTCTAATCACTGCAAAGTAACGCTAAAGTACCGCTTTATTACTGTCCATGTTTTTTCTTAAGTTCCACCTTAGAATAATATATTTTTCAGTATATTTTCTCTTATTATGCGATTTCCAGTCATTTGTAAGAATAAACTGTAAACTCTCGCAACTTTCCTTCTGATGAACGTTTTTGACTTAAGGTAGTTGTAGGAAAAAATGTTTTTCTTACGATTCTTTTGAAACTTCGAATATGTGTTTTTACAGGCACTATATTTATGTGGTTGTAATATTAGAAATCCCGACCATACCACATTTGAGATATTTGTATATAAAGTTTGATTATTTAACATGGGAAGTATAGGCTAAGCCTACGATGTAGTTAAGTTTTTACTTATATATCAAAAATGACTCTTATCATTTATACCAAAAACTGATATTAAATAAAATACACATTTACGATCATGTACACAGAATTTCAGAGATTCCAGCCATACCGTTTTTGTAATATAATAAATTAAAGTGAACTCAACGACAATTAGCTTGGTATGATCACTGCAAGAGTATGAGAGACAGAGAGAGCTAGTTCTTAGAAGTTGGATCAATGTTTTGCGCCATGTTTTTGAAAAAGGTACTAAATTTAGATAACTACCTTAAGATTGTACTAGCATACATCACCGTACCTACGTGGCGCTTAACTGATTCGAAGTACCTAGTTACCATTAACTCACTAATACTCGAAGAGGTATTAATAAAAAAATCCCAAAAAATTTAGGAATGTTTCCCAAGATCCTCGGATTCTGATAGTAATTGTAAAAATTCGATACGCTGTTTTATTTACTAAAAAAACGTTACAACCTTATCTGTTACGAATTTTATAAATTCAATCAACAAAAGTCTAAAATTTCGAAAATCTAAACTATTTCAATATTATATTTTTTTTTTATGTCTACAGAATGCGCGTATAAAATTTCAGACTATAACGTGCAATAGAAAAAGTTTTAGAAGCAATTTAGTGAAAATGTATCTCGCTGTAGCGTGATTTTCAAAGCTTTTTTATTACACTTTTGTGAATACCAGCAAAACTATTCTCGGATTATGGAGCTCTAGAGTGCTATTATTTTCAGAATAAAATAAGCTGTAATTTCATAACTCGATCACTACTTAACATGGTACTATTGCGTTCTTTTTTTTTTTTTTTTTTTTTTTTTTTTTTTTTTTTTTTTTTTTTTTTTTTTTTTTTTTTTTTTTTTTTTTTTTTTTTTTTTTGTGATCAAATTCAAGATTATTTAAGTATGAAAAAAACACCTTAAGGCTTCATGATTCGAGAATAGTTTTGCAGATATTAACAAAAGTGTATTGAAAAAGCTTCGAATATTCACGCTACGGGCGGCGCGGGCGCTATGCATTTTGACTATATTGATTGAAAAATTTTTTCTACTGCAGATTATGATCTGAAATTTTATATGCGTATACTATAAACAAAAATAAACAATATTATATTAAAAAAATTTGGATTTTCAAAAATTCGTAAAAGACTTTGGTTGATTGAATTTAGAGAATTTATAACTTGCAAGGTTTGACGTTTTCTGAGTAAAAAAGACAGCGTATCGAGTTTTTACGAATACCATTGGAATTTGAGGGCCTTGGGAAATATTCCTGAGTTTCCTAGAATTTATTTATTAACACCTCTTCGAGTACCAGTAAGTCGATTGTAACTAGGTACTCTGAATCAGTAAAGCGCCGCGTAGGTACGGTGATGTATGCCGGTACAACGCGGGGCAGCAATGGTCTGATGCACAGAAGTGGCGAACACTTTTTTTTTACCTAGGGCGCAGCAAGCACAACAAATGACGTAAGTAGAAAAAATATCTTATTAAGCGCTATTGAATACTCAATGATGGAATGACATAACTAAGTATATGAAGCAGAACTGCGAGTATAATAGCTACACTATACTTATAAATAAATTATCTACTATGGTAATTTGCTATATCATTTGGACTTGCATATAATGGCATATATTTGCCAAGACTTCAGTCTAAAGTATTTGGTAAGAGTTCTAGTGAAGCTTAATATAATTTCAATACAGAGTTCCAAATTTACCATAACGATGTTGAGAGATCTTTAATTTTCGTCAATAAAAAAATTTGCCTATGCATAGTGCCACTAACTTGAATTCTTTGAAAAACAAATGAATCAACGTCCAACAGAAATTTTTAAGATGTATGTTAGTATGACATGTATTGTTTCAACAACCACGAGTGAGGAGGTTGAGTTTTATGTGGGATTACATCGTGCTTTATTATATGGTCTGTCATTCAATATAAGTTCTCAATTTATAACTATGGATCAAGTCCAGCAGCGAATGAACATGATAAGATGTATTTTTGAGACTGCTGTTAATGGTATGAATAATATTCAAGCAGCTAGACGTTTATTTCACCACCGACACCCAGGAATCCACTGCCCATCCCGCCAGACATTTATGAGGTAAGTATTTTTGTCTTTATGTTACAAAAAACGCTCGTTTAAAATAATTATGTCTGCGTGTCTTGCATGATATTTTTTTTAATCCCGAATATAATCATAAAGATAAATTTGTAAGAGTAAAATCAGGGGTTAGCACGTGGAGCACGCAGGGTAATGCCCCTCGTCGAACAAATTTTTTGTGCCTTCTGCAAAATTGTAGAAATACGTTTCATTATCGCTGTAGAAAAACAGTTTTTTTTTTTCATTAACTATTTTTCGCTAGAATTTTCTTTAAAATCTTCGTGGCCGGATCTGCACCACAGTATGCCCCGGAGATAGGCTTTGTGTATACCTTGGGTAGGTGCATAACTACTTGGATAAACATGGGTTTCAGGGTCGGAAAGAACGATACAGAAAGCGACACCGAGGTAGGTTTCGTGGGCATCAAAGTTTAGTGTGCGGTTCTATTTTGAAAAAAATTGTGGTTAAGGGGGTTATTACGGTACAGTCCACCTCAAAAGTTAGTGTAAGTTAAAAATTTGTGTATTTTATCATTAATCTTATTAAATAATACGATTTATTCCATATAAAACTCAAAAAGATAACTAACGAATGAGCAAATCATAAATTAATGCTTTAGAATTGAGTCAATGCGCGCTGTTTTGTTCTCGTCTGCTATATATATATAGATATACCGATAGAATTTCGTTCAAACTTCTAACTACAGTATTTCTCAAACAGTGAGGGCAGGCTTTTTCAAATTTAAATGTATTATTCAAAGTAGTTATGAAAAAAAATATATATACATTTCTTGCACGAGAGTAAAATAGAGCGATTGCACGTGCGTATTTTGAAGTTTATTATTTTCCTCCCCACTCGTAAAAACATCTACCTTTGATTCGTGGAAATGGGCATGAATTTGTAACACTAAAAGGGGGAAACGACCGCATCCATGACAATAGTATTGCCTAAGTTTTGCCGAGCGTGAGTATATAGACAAACTCATTTTTTCTCTGTTTCTAAAAGTTTCCACGCAAACATTTTAAATTCTATATTTTATTCCCCGTCTATAGAGTTTTGAGAACTTTCGAGCAACATGGTCGTGTTGATCCACCTCAGCAGCCAAGGCGGAGAAGGATTCGCGATGGGCCATTGAGAGAACAGGTTGAAGCTGCTCTAAACAATCGTCCACGACAAAATGTGCGTGGTCTTGCAATACGCCTTCGTAAGTGTTGCATAAATAGAATACATGGGATTTTATGGCTTCCGGGTGCTCATGAAATACCGACAAAGGGAATCACATTAACTCTTTTATTATTGAAATAACGATAGAAGAGTAGCGTCGCGTGTGTATACCCGGAAATCCAATGTATGTAGCGGAGTCAGGGAAAATGAACACAGGCCTTATGGGGAAAAATCTTTTTTTTTTTTACATTTTCGACGATTGTGATACGGTAAAAACCTGCGAATAATATATGTTCCAGGAGATAACGATACCTTAGCTATTCTTTTCCACAACTCGATCGGTATTTTGAATCCTAAAACTTTTCTTTGAACGTGAGAAACGCAAATTTAAGCTTACCAAGCTCCTGTTTATTTTCCTATATAATATAGCCAGCAATGGAAGAGCTTTGCACAGGTTAAACGTGCGTTTTGCACGATTAAAGGAAAGTTTTAAGCTTCAAAAGATCGATTGAGTTGGGGGAAAAAACAGCTAAGGTATCGTTATCTCCTCGAAAACATGTTATTTGCAGGCTTTTACCATATTACAATCATTGAAGGCGAAAAAAAAATAAAAACAGATTTGTCCCCATAAGGCCTGTGCTATTTTTCCCTCCATTGGCTGTATATATTGCGAGAGAAGTCACGTGACTTTTTGGAATACCAATACTTTTCTTCGTTCCTATACTTATCCATCTTCTGCTCTTTTTCAACACTACCACTGTACAGTAAGCCTGTAAAAAAATGGCGTAACGAACGTACAGCTACGCTATCGTACGTGATAATAAATACTTTTGTAAGGCAGAGCTAACAATACAGGGACATTTAAAAGCACTTGAGGATCCGAGAATGGGGTATACAGGAATGAATCCTGAATCCAAGTCTGTAAAAAAAATTTTCAGTCAAGTGTATTTAAAAAAAAGCCCATTAGAAGATTGTTCAATTTGGGCCTATTTGGAACGCTTTTTTTAGCAGCGCGGGGTGCCATAGAGCATGGTTTTAGCAGATAAACAACTGCATAGCAACGAGTCGCATGTCGTTTAATAGCAGGACAATGGTACCATTAGCGTCCAAGAATTTGGCATGATGACAGTACTACCAGCGCTGCCCTGACGGCTGAAAATGCAACCATAACCTGATACATTTTTATTGCTTCGAGAGTTCCACGGGCTTCATAATAATATTGGCGCAGTCTGTATTTTGTGTTATCTGCACGATGCATTATTTATTTTGATATATTAATTCATCAATGTGTTTGTGTTATCCAAAAGCACAGATAATGCACAATACAGATTGCACCAAAATTATCATGAAGCCAGCATAAACTTCAAAACAATAAAAATATAACAGGTTATGGTTGCATTTTTAGCCACCAGGGCAGCGCTGGTAGTACGGTTACCATGCCAAATCGGGGCTCTGATGTCTTTGGTGATGAAGATAATATGAAGGCAGTCACCGATCACTGGTGCTGTATAAAGGCTTAAGATTACATTTATAAACTCTCTAAAGCTCCGAGCAAGACGAGATACGGTTTTTATTCAATCTAGCCTAGATCGCATCTCGCATAGCGTCTGTAAAATGTTGTGATTGCGATTATTGACACTTTCTTTGGAAATAAGTAAATTAAATAGTTTAACTAAATAAAAAAAATCACAATTTAAAAGATTTATGAACAATAATTTTGTACTAACTTGTAAAAAGTCACATTATTAAATTACTGTTGACGCTTGATTAATAAATTTAATAATTTAGAAATCATGCACTCACAAAAACAAACGTAAAAATTGATCCTATTGGTTAATAACAGTGTAAAAACATAAAATAGGTCTAATTCCGCAAAATCACCATGATTATTTTACCCCCATAAGTTTTTATTTTTTACCTGATAAAGAATAAACATTTGCGTGAACTTAACTAACTGGGTCAGTAAATTATTACACTTAGGATTTGTTTAAAATAATTAACAAGGATTATAGTTAGTCATTAAGAACAACTTAGCCTTTAATTATTTGACCGTCATGTCATCTAAGGGCAATTTGTTCAATACCTTCAACACAAATTGATGCTATCTATCTATATCATTGCTTAAAAAATCTGTTTTAAAATCCGAATGATATTTACAAAATAATATTGGTAGCAATTTCAATTAAGGTAGTACTGTTGGTACTTTAAATACCGTTTAGATATCGATGAAACTTAACAAACTAATAAGTTACGACGTAAAAAAAACAGTTATAATTTTGTGGAGCTAGGTTATTTAAGAGAAAAGTTATAGACACTTTTGTTTTTGAGGTTAAACACGGGTGCTTATGAGCACATATTTTAACTGATCACACTTAAAATGCCGTTTAAATTCGAAAAAATACAGGAAAAAAAGTAAATCTTTACACTGATCAGTTTCAGCTCTTTAAAATACTGATTGGGTACTCATGAGAGAAGAAAAGTGAAAAAACAATCCAAAATACGTGTCACAGCAGGATATTTCTTTAGTAAACTGTTTCTCAATTTTTTTCACCGATTCTTAAGCCTTGAAATCTTATCCACATTATAGTGTCAATATATTAATAAACAATACTATATAAAGAAGTTCTCAGTTTTGTAAACTTTGTCACATAATTTTTCTAATTAAACATTTTTTTTGTATGTTTTTATTATTTCTGGCTACACAAAATTATTGACTGACCTTTGGCGTAGACTTTTGTAACGAAATAAAATAAGAATACGCTATGAATCATTTCATAAGTTTCCATTAATGATTATTCAAGTGGTGGCAGTCTTAGTAGAAATTGTCATTGATTTGTCAGCAAAATCATACACTTGTCTAGCAAGGTACCGACAGTACTACCTTAATTGAGCAACACTTAAGTGTCCCTTTGAAAGACTTGTCAGGGTATTGGATAGGTGTTAGATAGTACTATTGACGAGCACGACGTGGACGGCACTTAAATAAGTCTTGAATGAATTTTTGATTAAACAGTAAGCGGGCCTTTGATGTGACTTTGGTAGCGCATAACAGAACATGAGCTGTACTTATTTAGACCTAACGACAGACTAAAATGGCACATTTGCGGCACTCAAGCGGCACACAAGCTGAACTTGTATGGCACATTGGCAGGATTTGAGCGGGACTTATTTGGCGGAACTTGAGCGAAACTTCAGCGGGACTTTGGCGGGATATTGGCAAGACATTAGCGGGACTTCAGCGGGACTTATTAGGCAGAACCTTTGGCAGGCGCTACTTTGGCAGGACTTTAGCGGGACTTGAGCGGGACTCATTTGGCGGAACTTGTGACTCTGACATAATTAGTTACATAAAATTATCTGCTTATAGGAAATAAGCTCTTTAAAATTAGAGTATGAAAAAGAACAGGATCACGAGCTACGATCTACCACAAATCTCTTCCAAGTCCCCTTAAAGTCCACTTAAGGGGGACTTTAAGGGGACTTTTGGTGGACTTATGGTGGGTTTGGGATGGGCTTTAGGGGGACTTGTGGGACACTTAAAGGACACTTAATGGGTACTTGAAAGTCATTGGTCGGGTACTTACCGGTCACTTAACAGGCATGTGACGGGCACTTGGCGGGTTCTTGCACGGTAAGAAACCATCAAGTACCCTCCAAGTGCCCTCTAAGTGCCCCACAAGTCCCTCTCAAGTCCTACTCAAGCCCCCCTCAAGTCCCCATGAAATCCGTCTCAAGACCACTTAAAAAGGACTTTAAGGGGACTTGTAGGTGATTATTCGTACGTCGTTGCTCGCAATCCTGTTCTGTTCCGAACTTAAATTTCAAAGTAAGGGGTTCCCTAAAAGCAAAAAATTTACTGTAACTAGTTGTGTCAGAGTCAGAAGTTCCGCCAAATTAGTCCCACTAAAGTCCCGCTTAAGTCCCGCCAAAGTGCCGCTTAAATTCAGCCAAATAAGTTATGCTCAAGTTCCGCTCAAGTGCCGCCAAAGTACAGCTCAAGTGTCGCCCAAGTCCCGCTGAAGTGCCGCTAAAGTTCGGCCGAATAGGTCCCGCTTTAGTCCCGCTTTAGTCCCGCTCAAGTGCCGCCCAAAGTACTGCTCAAGTGCCGCCCAAGTGCCGCTAAAGTTCGGCCAAAGAATCCCGCTCGAGTCCCGTTTAAGTACCGACCAAGTCCAGCTCAAGTCCCGCTAAAGTACCGCTCTGGTTCCGCCAAATAAATCCCGCTCAAGTGCCGCCCAAGTCCCGCCGAAGTACGGCTCAGATTCCGCCAAATAAGTCCCGCTCAAGTCCCGCTCAAGTGCCGCCTAAGTACTGCTCAAGTTCTGCTCAAGTCCCGCTAAAGTACCGCTCAGGATCCGCCATATAAGTCCCGCTCAAGTCCTGCTCAAGTGCCACCAGCGTCCTGCCAAAGTGCCGCTAAATTTCGGCCACATAAGTCCTGCTCAAGTGCCGCCCAAGTCCCGCCGAAGTATGGCTCAGATTCTGCCTAATAAGTCCCGCTCAAGTCCTGCTCAAGTGCTGCCAAAGTACTGCTCAAGTGCCGCCCAAGTCCCGCCAAAGTGCCGCTAAAGTTCGTCCAAATAGGTCCCGCTTAAGTCCCGCTTAAGTGCCGCCAAAGTCCCGCTCAAGTGCCGCCAAAGTACTGCTCAAGTGCCGCCCAAGTCCCGCCGAAGTGCCGCTAAAGTTCGGCCAAAGAAGTCCCGCTCAAGTCCCGCTTAAGTACCGACCAAGTCCAGCTCAAGTCCCGCTCTGGTTCCGCTAAATAAATTCCGCTCAAGTGCCGCCTAAGTCCCGCCAAAGTACAGCATAGGTTCCGCTACAGTCCCGCTCATGTCCCGCCAAAGTACAGCATAGGTTCCGCTAAAGTCCCGCTCATGTCCCGCCAAAGTACTGCTCAGGTTCGACCAAATAGGTTACGCTCAAGTCCCGCTCAAGTTCCGCTGAAGTCCCGCAAAGTACCGCTCAGTTTTTGCCAAATAAGTACCGCTTAAGTCTCGGTTAAGTGCCGCCTAAGTCCCGCATAGGTTTCGCAAAAACAGGTCTCGCTGAAGTCCTGCTCAAGTGCCACCCAAGTCATGCTCAAGTCCCGCAAAAGTATCGCTTAGGTTCCGCGCAATAAGTTCCGCTTAAGCCCTTTTCAGTCCTGCCAGTGTGCTGTACAAGTCCCGCCTGTGTGCCGCTTAAATGCCGCGAATGTGCCGACCTTGTTTGTCGTTACGTCTAAATAAGTACAGCTTATGTTTAGTTATGCGCTACCAAAGTCACTTTAAAGGCTCGCTGATATTTTTACATAAAATTTATTTAAGACTCATTGAAGTGCCGTCTACGTCGTGCTCGATAACAGTACTATCTAACACCTATATGTAACACCTATCTATTACCCTGACAAATTATTCGAAAGGGATATTTAAGCGTTGCTTATTTTCAATTAAATTGCTACAAAATACTATTTTCTAAAACTTCTCGGATATTTAAACAGATTTTTTAAATGATAAAATCGGTAGATAGCATCAACTTGTGTTGAAGATGTTAAACAAATTGTCCTGAGATAATATGACGTTTAAATAATTAAAGGCTAAGTTGTTCTTAATGACTAATTAATATCCTTGTTAATTATTATAAACGAATCCTAAGTGTAATAATTAATTAAGATAGTTGGTCGAGTTTACTTAAATGTTTATTCGGAATACTCTCTTAAAAAGAAGAATGTCACGTTACTGAAGCCTTTTATTCGTGATGTGATTGCGTATATCAATTTTTACGTTTGTTTTAGTAAGTGTGTTATTTCTAAATTATTAAATGATCAATCAAGCGTCCATAGTAATTTTAAATTGTGACTTTTTATAAGTTAGTACACAATTACTGTTCATACATCTTCTAAAATGTGATTGTTATTTTGTTAAACTATTTAATTTACTCATTTCCAAAGAAAGTGTTAATAATCACAATCACAACATTTTACAGACGCTATGAAAGATGTGTTCTAGGCTAGATTGAATAAAAACCGTATCTAGTCTTGTTTGGAGCTTCTGAAAGTTTATAAACGCAACCTTAACCCTTTATACAGCGCCAGTGATCGGTGACTGCCTGCAGCCGTGCGGCGCATTCATATTATTTTCATCACCAAAGACATCAGAGCTTCAATTCTTAGACGCTAATGGTACCATTGCCCTGCTACTTACTGACATGCGACTCGTTCCTATGCAGTTGTTTATCTGCTAACACCATGCTCTATAACAGCCAGCTCTGCTGGAAAAGCTTTTCAAATAGGCAAAAATCAAACAATCGTCTGATGGGCTTTATTTAAAATTCACTGAACTGAAATTATTTTTACAGTTTTGGATTCAGGATTCACTACTATATACCCCGTTTTCGGCTCCTCAAGTGCTTCTGAATGTCCCTGGCGTTATCTCATTTTAGTTATGCATAGACTGGGTGCACCAAATACACAGAGAGAAAAAGATGCAGTCATCTCGTGGCAATGTGTCTTATAATCAATCCGTATGAATTGCCGTGAGCTTGTAGCATGACGCGCACGCATGAGGATGTTTGTACCGCAAGCTCTACCGCCAGCAGCCCTGCTGCAGATAAGCCATTATGGCATCTGACTCATAAATACATATATACTGATACGTATACCGATACGTAAACGGTCGGTATCAATGACCGACACCAGATTCAACAGATACAGTCATAACCATTACTTGGGTGCTAATACAGAGCTTATTTTATATTTTAGAGTATAATTACATACATGTGAGACGCCATGATGGCTAATATGCAGCAGCGCCCCTGGCGGTACAGCTTGTGGGACAAGCATCCTCATTAAGGTGGCTTGGGCGTTTGGTGCCGTACCAAGCGAGAGGCACTTTAAGGTTCTATGGATTATGAAAAATATTGTTTGGTCATTGTCATGATATTTAAATTTTTGAATCGAGTATTCAAATTTAAGAGTCAAATTGGCCTTAAAAGTTGTAGAATATTGATAAAAAAATAAGATCCTATCATTTTCATCCGTGCATGCGCAGGAGACGATGAATCATCTTCTTATTTTTAAAGTTATCGTCGTTTTAGTGATAATTCGCATACGACTGCGTGTTAAATTAGTGAGTTTTCAGTAGAAATTTTTAAAAAAATAAAGTGGTTGACCCTAGTATGTTCTTATCGTAAATGAATTTGGCATACTTTATTTACATGATTTCAGCATTTCAGAGATCTTTATCATTCCAGTAAAAATCGCCCAAGCCACCTAAAACGTACTACTTTCCAGCGTCTTGAGATCGGCTACTTGCTACGGATTAAAAGTGTATATTACTTGTCTGGTACTAAATGATTTGGAACTGTGCTGTAAGAGCAAAACTGGCTGTGCTGATAACGCATGACTTATCTCTACAGATGAAACGTAAGGCTATGTTCGCATTGGTGCGCATAGAAAAATCAAGCGTATAAAGAACAACTAGCCCTTCACTTAAAGTGCATCTCTGTGCGTTTGGTCTAAAATGGCTATACTTCCAATCCGTAGTAAGTAGCCGAGCACAAGATGCAGAAAATTTGTGAGTTTAATGCGTACACGCAATGCTACTAGTACACGTGGCTTGATTTAGGTACAAATTCTCATGCGTTAAGTTATTTTGTCTCTTTGGTTAGATATAAATTCTATAATTGATGCTATATTTTTTAATAATATAATAATAAAATTTAATATCAACAGATGCAAACAGAGAGACTGTAAGGCTTATTGCCAAAGAGACGTGCCATCCGTACAAACTCAGGAAAGTGCAAAAGATCTACGAAGGTGATCCAGTAAGACAAACGGCGTTTGCGTGGTGGTTGGATCGTCGACTACGTCAAGATGAAAACATTGCCCAAATAATATGCTTTACAGATGAGAGCATATTTACTCAGTGTGGTGTACTTAACCATCAAAACACCAGAAATTGGTCAAGAAGAGGCGAAAATCCACACGATATCCACGAGGTCGAAAACCAAAGGAGATGGAGACTGGTTGTATGGGCAGGTATTGTTGGGGATACGATTGTTGGTCCCCACTTTTTTCCCGGCAACCTTAATGGGCAAATGTACCACGAATTCTTCCGCGACGATCTGCCAGGGTTACTTGAAAATAACCCTATACTAATGAGACAAATGTGGTGGCAGCAAGACGGCGCACCAGCTTATAACCACGAGAGTAAGTTTTAAGGTCTTTCTTGGCATAAACTGAGCTCTACAAAGACTCATTTTATTTTTATTTCAAAGAACACTTTCATTTCAACTTTTTTAACATTTAGTTCTGTGATTACAAATCGCAAAATAGTACATTTTGTACCATGGGCGTTAAGTACTAACTACGCATCCGAAGGGTGCTTTGGGCGTGTTAGAGGGGTTGTTGTGCTCTCAATAGGAAAAATAGGATTCTCTACATCATGTGAAGAAAACCACTAATTTGGGTTTCGCGCGTAAAAATGGCATTCGTAACTCGTTCGTAAAGGCTTATTTGCGATACTTTGACCTTGACTTCGGCTCAGGCCGTAATCCTTTCAGTTCGCAGATCCAAGCCCTTTCAAACTTGTACGAAATCTACTATTTCCTACTTTGGACGTTTTTGAAAGGCTGGTACACCCTCAGTTGAAAAAATATAGCGTTCGCCATTCATGTGCATCCGACCAGGGACCGCCCTGGAGGGATGCACATTTGTAACAAAAAGTACTATTTGTACCAGTGGGCCTACTTTATGCCAGTGCACCCGTGGGTGAAAAAGTACTTTATCTGCCCCTGGGCGCCAAGTTACTTACGGGGGTTAAAACTGTACAGTTAGCCTAAAAAGTTAGTTTAAGAAAAAAAAATTAGAGTATTTCATAATTTTTTTCGATGAATCATGCAAGCCATTCCATATCGTACAATAAAATATTACTAGTAAGTGAGAAAATATATTTATCATCCAAAATTCAATTTATGCACCATGTTTTATTCTCGTCTACTATGTATACATATACCGATAGCATTTCGTTCAAACTTTTAATGAAAGTATTTCACAAACAGTGACAGGAGACTTTTTCAATTTTAGATATGTTATTCCAATCGTTGTTCACAATAACATACTATTTTTTGAAAGATTTTTATTTATTTTCAAAAACTGTGAGACTACGGTTCCTGAAATTTTAAGATGTTATTAACATAATAAAAACGAGCACATCATAATTTTTTAAAGAATTTCTTAAATTTCTTTTGGCTCTAACCTTTTTAAGGGCGCAGTGTGCGGCCCTAGGGTACAAAGTGGGTACACGGAAAGAAATTAAGAAGCGTCAGTGCTCGGATACATTCGAACTGTTAGGCTTCGGAGGCCTCCGAGCCGCTGCAGTACCGTCTTTGACCTGTCTTCATTCGGTTTCCGCGCTGTATACGTTCAAACATGGTGGGGACTCCGAGACTCGAAGTTTGACGCCTGAGAGCTCCAACTTTAGGCTAGCGATTAAGTGCTATAGTTTCAGCCGTACTGTGTTGAGCTATAGCTATAGCGTTCACTCGGCTAGCCCAAAGTTGGAGCTCTCAGGTGTCGAACTTTGAGTCTCGGAGTTCCCTCTCTCGACACGCTACAGTTCATCGCAGTATTGAGCTGTTGCAATTCAAATTTCGAGGCGAGCGCTGCCTATGTGTGACTTCTTGCATGCATACTGTGTTTGAACGTATACAGCGCGGACACCGAATAAAGACAGGTCAAATACGGTACTGCAGCGGCTCGGAGGCCTCCGAAGCCTAACAGTGTGAATGTGCCCGAGCTCTGACGCTTTTAAATTTCTTTCCGTGTAGAACGCAAAGCCTTTGAGCCCATGGTAAGAAGTAGTAGTTTTCTTCACATAATGTACATCTCTCCATGGCGGTCCCTGGGTCTGAGGGGGCTTGCGAATAAATGCCTGAGGGACCGTTGGGACGGCCTAGTTGGATGCACATTTGTGGAAAATTTTATTTTTACTACTGAGGGCACACCAGCCCCTCAAAAACTACCGAAATAGGAAGAACGTTTTACTTTATCACTAAGTCGAAACTACGCATTTTCCGGATTGATATTAGCCCTGGAGATGCGTTTGTTTGTAGCATGTTAAATATTTGATAGTTTCATTTTTCTGATTTAAAAAAAAACTGGAGCTACAGAGTGTCTTGATGTATATTTTCCTCGAAGATGGATTGGGACGCGTGGTCCAAGAAGGTGGTCGGCCAGGTCTCCTGACCTGACGCCTCTGGATTTCAATATATGGTCGTAATTGAAAGATCGGTGTTACCGTGAGCAGCCTACTACCCCTGAAAATATGATGGAAAGAATACGACGCGAATGTGCTGCGATAACACCGCAACACCTGCGCAATATTAGGCGATCCATTGCGAAAAGGATGCGCTGTGTGATAGAGCATGAGGGCAGTTATTATAAGATTAGTCATTTTCACGGGTTTTACGTTTTACGTGTTTCATCATAATGCATTTTATAGTTCATGTGCATTAATTTCTACATGTATTATATATTGCTTGCAATTTAAAGGTTTTTAAACTCAATACGCTTGACACCCTACAATTTAACAGAAAATAACTATTAATATTTAGATAAATCAAAATATTTGAAAGTATTGTCAAGCATATTTTCTAATATGTATGTTATAGACATCGGAGTGAAAAGTTACATGAATTTTTACCGAGAAAGCAGCGGAAAAGTTGTTATCAACGAATCTTGACCATAACTATTTCCAAAGCTTTACGGTAATTTTTATTATCCCTCTTGTTAAAGAAAAAAGTGACATCAAAGAGATCGATGATCTTAATAATTATATCAATCAGATGTGCATCACAAGGTAAAGAAGTAATGGGAAAGATAGAAAATATGTCCATGTATACATGTTTACGTTCATGCTTATCATAACCTTATTATATGAAATCAAATATTATAAATAATGATCCCGTTAAATGTTTCTTTGTAAAAAGAGGTGATAAATGTTGCTACTGGAACGCACTTATTCGAAATAATCAGAAGTTTCTCCGGGAAGTAGTACATCGCTTTTACATGATACACGTTACACTGGAAAAAAGTTCGGAGCGACGCTCACCCAAAATCCCTCTAGCGTCTCGCCCAAGCTTTGGTTCGACTGCTCTCTCGGTTTGGGTGAGCAGTCCACCCAAATCGGGAGAGCAGCCGAACCAATGCTTGGGTGAGCCGCTAGAGGGATTTTGGGTGAGCGTCGCTTCCAACTTTTTTCCAGTGTATGATGAGCATAAATGTATGCATGTACATATTTTTCTATCTTTTGCATTACTCCTTTACCTTGTAATGCATCGAATTTGTATAATTATATGCATCATCGAACTCTGTGACGTCATCTTTTTCCTTAATGAGAGGGATAATGAAAGTTGTATTACGATGAAAATGACAGGTAATTAAAATTCATTCTACTGCTACTAACGAAAATCAATGAAACAATGGTAAAATTTGAACTTAAGATTCGTTGATAGAAACTTTAGCGTTTATTTTACAGTATGAATTTATGTTATCCATTATTCAGTGTATCTATGTCGAAATCCACAAAAAACGTGCACTTTTCGTGTTCAAAATTAAGGGTAAGTAATTTCGCGTGGCACACCTCCAAAACGCAAAAAAAAAATGTACTGCTGGTGCTCGTTCTCTTTGTCTTGAACCAGAGAACACGTTTTGCCCCGCGGGACACCTATTTTTTTCACCCTAGAAAAAGATACAGCAAGAAAACTAAACGCTTCTAAAAGTTAAAAGTTCACGTTTTTCAGGCCCAACTCACTTAATAATATTTTTTTAAATTTTCCTCTAGAAGCAATCGACAGCCCTTATAATAATCTTTAATTTGAGCCCAAGTAGAGCTGAAAATATTGATCTGATCAAAAGTTACGAGCAATTTAAGTTTGTGCTCGAAAATCGTTAATTATTTTTGTCAATCAGGGGTTTTGGATTATTTTAGGCACCAACTTGAATCGCTCGTAACTTTTGACTGGATCAATATTTTGAATCCTACCAGGGCTCAAATTAAAGCTTGTGATAATAGCTTCCGATTACTTTTTAAAAAAATTAAAAATATTTCTGGGTTAAGTTACGGTCAAAATAGTAAATCCAAAATTTTATCGATAAAAGCCAATTTTTTCATTTTGGAAGCGTTTAATTTTTTTGCCGTATTTTTTTCCGGGGTGAAAAAAAAAATGGGTGTCCCGTGGGGCAAAACGTGTTCCCTGGTTCAAGACGAAGAGAACGAGCGCCCGCAGAACATGAATTCTTGCGTTTTGAAGGTGTGTCACGCGAAAACATCTACCGTAAATTTTGAACCCATAAAGTGCATATTTTTTCTGGATTTCGACATATATACGTAATAGATACTACATATTATTTAAAAACATTAGCACTTACAACTCAGTACATCGATTTTTTGAAACATGTAAAAAAAGTTATTGTGATACCAAACTTTTTATAATAAAATTATAATCAATTCATTGTATACAAGCAGGCAGAAGCAAGATCAAGTGTAGCGATTGTAGATTGTACGTGTTCTAAATGATAGAAATTTCATAGATAATTATAAACATTCAAGAGTTAGTGTATTGTGTTGCTTAGTTCTGATTACGTCATATGAATTATGTTTCAATAAAAAGACTCAGTTAACTAAATCATGAGCCTATGCTTATTTATCGCATGGAATAATATTTATTATATTATCAAAGAATGATTTAAAAATTTAAATATCGCACCTGAAATAGCCTGAATTATTTCTAAAATAAATTAAAAAGTAAATGACGAAAGTAATTGTAATTAACAATTTGCTGTCATGAAACGAAATTGTTTACATAGTAAACTAATATACAGTTGAGTAAGCGCATTAAATACTGTAAATCACTAGTTTCGAAAAATGAGATTAAGTATACATTTGACAAAATAATCAAAAATAACAAAAATAATCAAAATGATCAAAAATAACAAACAAAAGTCTCATAACTGTTTCTGTAATAATAATGCTTGCGTAAATATTGTATAAATATACACATGTATCAATATTTACCTTAAATACTAATTAGAGTCATCATCAGTATCATATTATTAACAATTATTTGATAAATCAGAAAACCCATTTCATATATTGACTATGTTCGTTCGAATTATTAGCGAATTTTTATGAGATCGCTTTGGTTATCTGTTTTTACTCATATATGTATATGTGTATTAATATGTAAACTTTTGTATTCATTATTTAGACATGAGAATAAAAATATTGATATTATTACAAAGATCATATTATATCGTCATACTGATTATTATTCAGTCATATCTCACCATATTTGTTGTAAAGAGCTGATAGATCGTGTTAGACAAAATTAGTCATGCTTTTATCACTGTATAGTCACGAATATTTTTTTCAACGTTTTTTTTCGGCAAACGTATTTTTCGGTATTCGTAAAAATTAGCAAAAAGCTTCCTCAATAACACTCGTCCAAATTATTCAATTAGAAAAAAAAAATAAAAAACAAGGCCGACTATTTATCATTTACTGATGCAAATAGTTATGGGAATGGTGATGAAGATAATAAGTATGTGATAAGTCTACACAAACTTTATTAGATGTTGAAAATTTACGTAACAAAATATTTTAAAAGAGAAGCAGTCATTGCTTAGTCGACTAAGTCGTAAGTCATAATCAATTTAGATATGATAAGTGCACAAAAAAAATACAGGTTTTAATCCTGATGGGCAGGGGATTTTTTTTTTTCAACCGGAAAAAGTTCTAATAAAAAATTTAGGGAGAAAATGAGTAAAAATAAATTTTATTCAGTTTTTAATTTCAATTTTTTTTTTTGCTGAATTTTTGCCCTTAACATTTTTCATTTTTTCTTGGTTTTGTTTTTTATTCCAGCTACTGGAAGAAGAAGCTGAACTCGCATTTTGAACTATTTTTTCTCCGCTTAACTTAACGTTAGTGCCCCTTTTTGCTTTTTAATTTTTTCCCTCTGCTCCTCATCATTTTCTTTCTCATCTTGCGGCGATAGTGGCCGCTTTCTTTTAATATTTTTCTTTGAGTTGCTTACTTTTACATCGTCGAGCAACTTTGTTGGAGGTATTGGCGATGCTGGTAGTGGTAATCGTCGTGTTTGTGGTGGTATTATTCCGTCTGAGAAACCAAAATAATGCGGCGAAGTTGCTATTCTGTAGATAGATGGCGGCAAATGAATAAGTACAGCTTTTTTTTTAAATTGAAGACAGGGAATTCGTATCTATTTAGATAGTGAAATAACTATATTTTTTTCATTTAAGTTTGATGATCTTATGGTATCAGATTGATATTCACGTGATCGCAGCATTTTTATTTGTTAAACGAGATTAATAGAAAACGGTTACATTTAAAAAGGAGATTTCAAAATAGTAGAAAGTATCATGTCATTTAAATTTGTAGCTTGAATAAGAATGGCAACTCTTTATTGCATTAAAGTTATAAACTCGATACATCTTCAAAATTCTTATGAATAAAAATTTGGGGGTTTGCTTGTGAGAGGTTGGTACGCGAAGTGGGCAAGGGACGGAATTCTCTAGAATTAAGCTACCTCAAAAGAGGGTAAAGAAAATAAGAAAAAACTTACTGTTTGACTGCGATTGATTTTTGACTGACGTCATCCCTTTAGAAGAACGAGATGATTTGGCACTCGACATCCGGTAATCTGGACACCCGGACTTCTTCTGCCTCTTTAATCTAGATACCTGCTCTCCACTATACTGATGCAGGGTTGCCGGTTTTAGAATTAGTGTAATCCGAAATCCGAATTCCATCTCGGAGTGCGGAATGCGCCAGGGTTAATTCCGAATTCCACTCCGGAGTGCGGAATGCACCAGGGTTAA
>JAPYYV010003926.1:0-23682 GCA_030522625.1 Copidosoma aretas
GTGAAAACTTAAGGGTAGATTTCACCCCCTAGAAACCGTTCTCCGCCAATAAAAAAAAACACGTTTCATTTATTTTTTGATTATCTACCACTATGCAAAGTTTCATCAAAATCGGTGACTGACACTTGGGTAGGTTTACTTGTAAGTAACCCGGGGGATGGAGAGTAAATAATTTAATAATAATAAGAAAAAAAGATAATGATTAAATAACAACATAATCCAAGTCCCAAGCTTGATATCCCGGTAATCCAGGGGACAGCAAGTAAATAATCAAATAATAAAAAAAATTTATGACTGAATACCAGCATCACGTAAATTCCAAGCTTTCTAACCCAGTAACTTGGGGAATAGCAAGATTATGGTACTTTACTTCGGAAAAAAATTCAAATAACAACGTCACCTACATCCGTAGCTATTTTAATTTAATTTAAATGATAATAACAATCTGCTGTTCTCCGTGCAGCTGTAGTAAAAAAATTGAGATTTAGGATATTTAGTTATTTTTATCAAAAATTTTTTGCTTATCATATTATCAACTTGCTAGTCCCTGAGTCACCGATTTAAGAAGCAAGGGATCTAGGTTATGTTGTGATTCAATGAAAAATTTAATTAAATATTATATTACTTACCTGCTGTCCCCGGAGTTACAGGGTTAAGGTAGTTCACTTAGCTTAGTGGTAGTCCGCTCAACGAAATGGCGCACAGTACATTAACATAAAGAATTTCAGCCCTTTCTCCGTGGCAAGCAGCATATAACATTGCACCTTATGAAATTCTGAACAGATTAGCGCTTCAGGGCAACAAGGTAGTCGGCCATTTTCTCGAGTAATTAACGATTTTGTAAACAAAAACAACACAAAACACGTGCAGAAGCGCACCGTGGCTCAGTACTAATTCAGTAAATTGCTTCTTAAATTTTAATCTCAACATTTTGATCTTCAATGTTGTACCTACATTCTCAAAGGGCTATTACGGAATAGATTGGTAAAAAATCGTCGATTTTCGCAAATTTGTAATACACTGTTATCGATCGAAATTGTGTTTTTAAGGTTGTGATTTTTTTCTGGCAGACCATCCAAATTAACGACTTTGGAAAAAAACTATGAGAACCTAGATACTCTGAGAAACATTTGTGAATTTTTTAGGCCTGATTTAATTAGTCTTGTCTTAGTACTGGTGAGTGGAACGTAGCTTCGTGATAGGTGCTTGAATACGTACGGCCGTGGCGCTAGAGCTGTCTTTTCTCGTATGAAAATTGAGGAGCTACATTCTTATTGCTTTGAGAGTTCCGCGAGCTTCATAATAACATTGGCGCAGTCTGTATTTTGTGTCATCTACACAATAGATTTTTTATTTTGGTGTATTGATTCATCAAAAGCACAGATAATGCACAATACAATATATTGAACCAAAATTATCATGAAGTTGCCAAAACTTTAAAAGAATAAAAATGTAACAGGTTATGGTTGAATTTTTAGCCATCAGGGCAGCGCTGGTAGTACGGCTATCATGCCGAATCAGGTCTATTGTAATCGGCTGCTTGGGATTTAATTATTTTCATGAATTTCGTGGCGTCAATTGGGTTTTTGCGTGTTTGCCCATATAGCACCTGACTTGGTCTGCTGAGTTTTTTCTCTTCCGAGAGCGCACTGCAAAGTTTGTCTTTGTACCAACCCGGCTCGCAAAGCTTGTCTTCGTCCGACCTCGCACGCTAAGTTCTTCTTCGTCCAAACGCATAGATCAAAAGCCTATCCTCGTCATAACACCGCCAGGAAAACTTTTTTTTTCTCTAACTACAGTTTGGCAGCTTAGTACTCGTCCAATCTCGTACGCTAGGTTTTTTGTCGTCCAAGCTTGAACTAAGTTTTTCTTCGTACGAGCGCCTGATAAATATGCTTTAAGAGCCTACATCGATATTTTACTGTCCCGTGGCTTTCATATTTGGATGTATCCCCATGTATGCACTATTATTAGTGCGTACTTTGTGTGTAGGTATACCAAGTCCTCGGTAGTACAGTTGCGTGTTCGATTATCACGCCAGAGACCAAGGTTCGAGACCATTGACTCGGGAAATTTTTTATCATATTTAATAATATTTTATTGTCTATTATGTTGCACGAAAGTAACACAACTACTTTTACTACTTTACGAATTATCAATCAAATTTTCAGAAAATCGTTGATTAAGAAACCATTGAAAGTAATAGTTTGCATCATGCCTTGGCAATAAATAAAATACTGTTATTGTTTGAATTTATCCTTGTCTATTAAAAGAGTCAGTTGTTTAAGGAATTTATGTTTAGCCTCTCTGGGGTGAAAAAATTTCAGACCTTTTGGCCTCAGAAAAAAAATTTTTCATTCTCTTTAGCAACAAAAAAAGGTGGGTATTATTAGCGTCAAAAGAATTTCGGTCAAGAGGCTGAGATGAATGTCGGCCATGACGATAACTCCGACGGTGACTTTGACAGTAAGCATGAGAACTCGTATGACGACGACGATGACCATAACGATGAGTCCAATCAGGATGGTGACAACTGCGGCGCTGATGAAGAGGGCCACCTTGTCAGATTATTTAGCTTCCAAGAGGTCTGGAACAAGATTTCGTCAGCTTATTCAGCATAAGAGTAACTAATGACGCACGAGCACCGAATAGTAAGACTTTGAGTAAACAGCAACAACAGCAGCATAAGCGACTTGCTAGCCATACTTTTTGGATTTATTACTGGCTCTAGGCCAGGTAGACACATTTAATATCTATAAAAGGCATTGGCAGAGTTGGACCCAGAACATTTTGAAGAGGAGAGGCAGTCTACAAAAGAAGTAGAGTCAGCAACCGCGGAAAAAACAAGTAAATGGACAAACGGATGACGGTAATACACTTATGATAATGACAATAATAGATAAATAGACAAAAATAAATGTTGACTGTTCAAGCCTGGCACCATCACCACAGTAGGAGAAGAAGAGAGATGACAATGATAGTGATAAGGCACCTATAGGACGTTCCAGCGAGAAAATGATAAGGATGCTTAGGAACTTGGCTCGAGTAACTTTATTAAAGAAGACTAAGACTTGATAATTGTTTAAGTGCTTAGAAATTGTTAAAGCATTTAGTAAAATGTATAATAAAATTTTTAACCAAAATGTTTACATCTTAAGAGGGTATTTGGGATCGACTTCGGGATCTCTTCATTTGCAATTGAATGCTCTGCCACCGAGCAATACCTTTGAATGTTGAAATTGATTAAAAAGCTTCGAAACTTATGTTAAATAGTAGAAGCCCCAACCGAAAGTTTATATCTGTAAGGTACAACCAATAATTTTCACCTCTCTATTACATCCTGCCGAAACCTATGCGATCTTGTATTATAGCTGATCATCATTATCACTAGCATCTTCGTATTTATTGTGGCTACAAAACTGTTGTATACGCTGACAATTATGAAGAGCACACATGAACTTGTACGTTTTATTGCAATGATGACAAGACGTGACCTGGCTATGGAACTAAAATAGAGGGTATCGAAATATCGGTGACTTTGAATTAAGATCTCTTGGGCTATTTCTAATAAGTTCCCGAATCTAAAAAATCTTCCTTTTAGTTTCAAGATTATCTCTTGAAACATTTTTTATCTTAGTTTACTTAATATTATTAGAATTTTAGTCTAGTACATAATAGCAGAGTTCTAGATACAATTTTTTATACCTATACTTATGTGCTCATTCACGCTATAGAAGTAGCACTCTGAAAAGGAATACTTGTGCTTTAACTTTATCTTTAATCAGAGAGGGAATAGTTAGGTCTTTGAGCACAGAGTCATTGACAACATATTTAAACCCTTGTTTGTCCGCGATATATTTCATTACATATGGTTGTATCAGTTTCTTATAAGCTTTAGACTTGAAGAATAATAACTTTTCGGTTAAAAACTTCTCTGCCTAATATTTTATCTCAGATTTTCTATCATCATTAAAATCGTTATTCAAAATTTGTTGATATTCAACGTTTGTGATAGATTTGCTTATGGTGCATTTGGGTATCAATAAACGAAATTAAAAGCCTTTATAATTTTAAGTATCTATTTCTCTAGATACTTCTCTTGCCTACTTATCAGCGTGTCACCTATTAAGTCATCCTTTATTTATAATAGCTTCACATAAATGTCTTGATCTCCCGGCTTACTGGACTATACTGAACAATGCTATTGTGTAAAATTAAGATACTTATTGATGTATCAGTGAATTAACTTTTATAAGAATGAAATTCCAATCTAAGATTAAGTAGAGCATTTTTCAGCGATTTATTTTGCTTTAAGCAATCTATAACGATCATTGGTGCGATGCCTACAAAATCATATTTATTTAACAAAATTGCAGGATCATGACTATAGTATGGATTCTGAAAATTGGCATCAATTACACACAACAAACCATATGATTTTACTCTGTGTTGGATTAAGATTAGTATAAGAGTAAGACAGTAAATTTAAGTAGAGTTTAACGTTTATTATATTGCAGTGATCAAGCATTCTAGCAGTAGCATCTCTTTTCTCTTTGTAACTAGTTTTAAAGGCTAAAATAATATAGTGCAGCATTTTGAACTGATCAACTTAGAGGATGTCTTGACTGTCAAAATATGTTTCAACGCGGAAGTTAGGAGTAGGTACTCGTACAGCTACCCGATTTGGAAACTCATAGAAATAAGCTGATCATTTTGTAAATGATTAGGCAGACTAATTTTGCAAGAATCTGACATCACAACATAGGGTATTTACAATTAGCCATTTATGCTTTATTATTATTATTTTTAACTTTTCTAAAGCTAGAGGCTAATAATCTCGCACATTAAAAACATCTTCTTGAACAACTAAATTAAGGAAATTTTTTGATATTTTTAATCCATGTTTCCTAGTAACATCTTTCTTACGGTACTCCTTAGCAAAACCTTGAATTTTTGCTTGAAGGAATTATAATATTTAGGTAACTATTCTAAGATAGACCTAGAGCGTAATTACCTATCACACGTGAATTTTGACTTAATGCGTCTTAAACGGATCTAAGCTTTAACTTATTTCTAATGAGGGCCTAGATTTTGACACCTCTTATCATTTACGCGTTTATCTTATTTCTTATATCTTCGAGTAACTGGCGGATGGCGTTGCTTACTAATTTAGTGCTCGTTGTTACTGTATCGCCAGCTGATCTAACTTATCTTTCATATAAGAGTACAGAAGTGCGAGATCGTAGCAGACATAGGTACTGATTCTTAATAGATTTGCGATTGTAATTTCTATCACTATGAGTTTTTGATTCGTAGTGCTTATAAGCATAAGGTTTATAGTAAGAAATTGATTTATCAAAGGAGGCAGAAAGCTAAATGCTTAGAACCTTCTCCATGTTCACAGCAACATAATGAGAACACGCAAATTATCATCGGTAAATATGCAGAAGTGTGGCTCCATCATTAACCCAACCCATTATACCAATATAGGGTGGAGCCACACTTCTGCATATTTACCTCATCATCTACCAGGGGAACTAATTTTCTAACCTCGACTTTTTATAAGTAAAATTTTTCGACACGTTATTTTATGGTTTCTTTGCTTTCTTGTCCGCTGACGGGTTGGTGATTCGAATGATCGTTGTCAACTGATCGCTGAAGTGTGGAGCTGCATATATACCTCTTATGATTATATACAATTACCTCTATGAAAAAAGCTTGATGTTAAACATCACCATTTTCATCAATCCACGAAAAAAAAATGTTTGCCCCTATCGATGATACGTAGTTAAATATTTTCAATAGTTCGACCAATATTCGGTGTATAAATAACTTACGGAGCAACTTTCATAATCGTTTTTCTTGGTTGGACTGCTGGTAAAACTTGTGAATTATGTGAACTTTTTCTCTGTTTACGTAAGATCAAGTAGTGATATCACACTTAAAGTGTGATACTAAAGCCATATAATTGGCTACATCTATTTCTAAATTATGAGTAAGGCTATTCCTTAAGTACTCGTTAAGTGTAACCGAGCAGACATCCTATTAAATCTTTCAATCGAAAATCAATGAGTCAACTTTTCGCCATAACGCTGCAAAGCATATTGCTGTTTGAATTAATAAAAATAAGTATATCAATAACTATATCACTCGTATGTAATATGTCAACTAAAATGTCCAAATATCAATCATTTCCTACCTGTCTGTTGTTAAATCTATCACATAATTACCCATCTACAATAAACAATTATTTTTTTAATATTCGGAGTAGGATGAAACGTTAAGAGCAGTACGTAAGCTAGAGAGGTCTGGGGTCAAGCCATGTACCCCCCCCCCCCCCCGTTCCCGGCCCAGGCTCCAGGGTTGGGGAAAGCCCCGGGGGCCGGGTTCGGGGATTACAACCATGTGCTTATTTTAGCTATGCGCTTGTCCCGCTATGAGAGAGAGAGCGCAACAAATACAATGAGAGAGGGAGCAAGAGAGATAAGAGAGAGCAAAAAGAGAGAAAGAGCGTAAAGAAGGCAAAAGAGAGAAGGAGAAAGATAGAGAGAGAGTGCATATTAGGCCGAGATGTATGCGGTTGTAGAGAGTCTAGCGCAACATGCATCGATTACAATCCACCGTACTGCTCAATATGAACGCACTCTCCTTTGCTCTGCTAAACTTACTCTATAACGGCTGGAGAGCGGATGATGGTAGAAGAGCCTTGCATCAGCATCTATAGTTTAACCCCCAACCACAACCACTCATCAGATTCTATAATACGTATTAAAATGTATACCTACACAAATGCATATATATACTAGTAGAGCTTTGCCCCCTGCGGGTCGGTGCCCATATTTTAATATTTATATGATCATGTCTAAATAATAAATGAGAAAGTTTATTTTTTATTTCACATATATGCGTACAAACATAGATAACCAAAGCAATCTCATGAAAATTCGCTAAAAATTCAAACAGATATAATCAATTCATGAAATTAGTTAACCAATTTATCAAATAATTGTTAATAATTTAATCCTCATAATTGCTCCATTATTATTATTATTCCAGAAGTAGTTATAAGCCTTTGTTTGTTATATTTGGTCATTTTAGAATCAATTATGGATGTGAGTTTATAATAAATTATTATTTTAAAATTATTTCTTAATATTTGTGAATAAAATTGTTTTTTTTTTTTTTTATGCAATTTATAGGTTTCTATATACTTGTACATTTTCTTTATTTGTTTCATAACTATTAAAAATTGTTATCCTCTTATATTAGTACTAATATTATTCTCAATTGAGTAGCTGATGTTATTGATTAAACATACAACAACGTGCTATAAATTTTTTTCACAATTACATCATATTATAATGTACAACGCAAAACATATTTCTGAACTTTCAATCTTTACTTTCGTGCCTTATTTACCTACACAAATATCTTGTACTTTTACATAAATCATCTTCCTCCTGCATATCTCTCAACTTTTTTTTAATCCTATATTTCTGACTAATATTATAAATATTTTATTTGTGGTTTTTTTTCTCTTTACATAGCAATGTGGGATTTGCAAAATTTTTACTTTCATTGCAGATCCTACAGTCTATCACTTAAAAACTTAAAAACTCACCTATATCGATTTATTTTTACTTTATTTATCTCAGCTTTCATCTTATTTTTACATTTTACAGATGATAGAAATGTTAATTACCTTATAGTTTTCTCTATTCTCTGATGGACAAAAGTCTTTCTTTCCTTTGTAAAATTTTCTTTGATTTTGTCAAGTCTATTTTTTTTCGCTGTCCTATTTATAAATCCTATCTTTTTCCAATCCTATACTTTTTCATGCTCAACTTTAACTTCATTGCCTATTTTGTGTTATCTTATTGATTAAGTCCGTTTATTCTTTGATTAGTCATGATTAGGGCCACCTGCTCTTGTCTATTTCTGTTACGTGCAAAAAGTAAATTTATTCCCTTTTTTTTCTGCCTATTTCTAGGCTAACCATTCCCGCCTACCTTTGTCATATATATCCTGGTACATTTGCATTTAAACCGAACGTGATATTTGTAAATCTGAATTTTTTTTCCCTTTTTCTTTTCTTTCTCATTACAACATCTGTGCCTACCTTGCCCGCTTCCAGCTTCTGTATATAAGTGTGTCCAGCTAGATCGGGCTACCTCGCGCGTAAGGCGGATTTTTTGCTCAAGTACACTGTGTTTAATTCGCTCGTACGGATTGGGAAAAATCTTAAAAAATAATAAAAAAATGAAAATTGATAGATCTTGACCTGCTTTTCATAATTGTGCTATTATTGTTTGCTTAAAAATCTTTTTTTGTGTTGAAATATATCTTTGAATTTTTTGTTGTTTCTCTGAAATTTGCCACAGTTTTGAAAAATAAAATTAACAAGGTTAAAAAAAGCAATAGTGGGACCACACCTCCACAAATTTTTAGAGTGGGAGAGCAGGAAATGTTAAAATGACAAGCAAATAACGACGTTGATATTGGGTCAGCAAAGCTTGACAGACAACTATATAGTTATAGTACAAACTGTAGATTTGCTAATAACTACTTGACATTCAACAATACATAGTTTACGTTATGTAGAAGTAGAAGTCATAAACTTTACTTAAATCGCCGGATAGTTCATGGACAATAAGATTTACAACATAAGCAACTTTAAAGTTTCAATTTGTTCGACAATTTCTCTAAGGATCGTATAATACTGTGTTTGATTTTACATTGTAACATAATTGTATGCGTTATCATTTAGTCATTAATTTTATTATTATATTGTATTAAACTATTGTTTTGCTATAAAAACTATCTCATGCTTAATTGCATATTTTTTATCTCTCAGTTTTATTACAATTTCGCCATTGTTTTAATTTCATTAAATTACTTAAATTTTTTGCAAATTTTTATGAAAAAAAATTTACAGTGCGACCAATTGTTGCAGAAATACCTTTAAAAAAAAAAATTACTGTTTATTTTGTTCATTATAATTATGACCTTAAACAGAAGTACATTATGTTAAAAGCACTATATCGTTGAGAGAGTAATTTTTCAACTGCTTATGGATCTTTGTATTGTTTCTATATAAGTACACTACCTTCGATACATCGCTGTGGATTATTCGCTATGTGTTAGATCCATTATAGATACTTTTATATTTTTGTTTAACAAACATTATCTGCTATTCTGTATATGACGTATAAACGCTCAATTTGTTTTTTGTCGGAATAAATAAAGAAAATTTTAAACAATTAGATATTTACTGTATATTATCTGCACTATAACATCATCACTATTACTTAATACAATACAATCCCTTCGTAAATACTTGCAATAAAATTTTTAAATATTTATTACGCGTTCATTTCGTTTGAACGAAAAAAATGATTTTCTGCAATTCCATTTCTAATACTACCAATTCATCAATATTTTACAGTCTATTTGTAATTTCGACTCCGATGCAATCAGCGGATTGTGACTTATTAAACCAACTACATATGACTTTCAAACTACTCCTGCTTAAGCAAACTTCGAATTCAAAGTATAATATTCCTTCACAGTATGTATGATAGACAGAATCATATTAATAATGATATTCTGTTAAAAAAGACATAGTATCCAATTGGGAGATCCTAGATTATCACTGTTCAGATACAGTTTTCTAGATTTCAGCACAATAATGGCTTGCAACATCTCTCTTTTTTGCAGTATCTCCAATAATCAGTTGCTCAGGCCCATTCCTGTAATAATTTGTTATTGTCAAATGTACTTTTTTTTATTTTACCTTTTTTTTAAAAAATTTCGAATAACTTATTGAAATGACTATTGGATAGTTTATTAAGTTATATTAAAAAATAACTAAAAAAGATCATAGAAAAAGCATAAAAAATTTTATAATTTAATGTTGGATACAAAATGCAATATGGGAGAAAGTGATAAGTAGATTACTCACAGACGTAGCTCTTGATTAGATCGATACAGTATACAAAAAAGATAAACAAGGTCAGGCGTTTAGTTTATTTTTAAAAGTTTTTGTTTTTTAAATCAAAAGTTTAGTTTAGTTAAAAATTTTGATTGGTTAGAAGTTCGATATAATTATTAAGTATTTTCGCTACCTTTTAGGGCTACCAATTCGGGGTTGCGTTGCAAAATTTATCAAGTTATAATATCTATATCAGATTTCAAAATCACAAAAGTAACCTGAGTACAAATTGTTTTTCTTGCGTAAAAATAGCCAAAAAAATTATAGGTACAAAAAACTAGTAATAGCTGAGTGTGGTGCCATCAAAGTTTCTCTAACTGAAATTTTTGATGACTTTGATTCATGTGTTTATCCTAAAACCCTTTTAGATAATATGCCAACTTATACTTATTTAAATAAATTATCTGTATATGTAGATCCTTTGGTTTTTTCTTTGTTATTTCCATCTGTTTATTAAGGGTTGGGTAGAAATTATTCTTCAAATCCAAAAGAACAAATTCAAACCATTTCAAGTTTGCAATATTTCATCTACAGATTATCGTGTAGACCAAAAATTTATTAATTTAATCCTTTATTCAGAGCAGAAAAATGGACACAACAATACTTTTGAAATACTTATATTATTTTTGAATATAATAGAATGAACTATTTACAAAGTAATAAAAAAAATTCACGAATAGAATATTATCAAGGATTATTGGATCGAGGAATAGTGCATCTAACATAATTTTGAACAAAAAAAAAATATTGAAAACTCATTTATCTTACTTTCAACGTATATAGGTGAACCTCGATATATGCAACAGGATTATCAAGATGCAAAGGCTATTATGAGAAAATGCGGCAGACTGTTTTTGTTTATAACTGTCACGTGTAACTCAAAATGGAAAGAAATTAAAGATTTAATAAAAAAATTTCCGAAGAACATTTTACCAAATGATACACCAAATATAAGTGTCCGATTGTTTTATACGAAATAATAATTATTTTGTATGATATTACAAACACCCACTTATTTAAAAAAATCATATCTCACGTTTATACTATTGAATCTGAAGAAAGAGGACTACCACATGATCATTTATTAGAAAAATGGCATCCTGACAATAAAATATTAACTTCTCATGTTGTTTATAATTATATTTCTGTCGACAATAATTCAAATGATAAAACATCAAATGAACTATAAATTAGATACATGTTACATGATCCTTATTATATATACATAGTTCATGTTTAAAAAAATATCACAATATTTGTCAAAAAAAGTTTTCAAAAGATTCTTGTGAATATACATCTATTGAAAATAGTTGTCTAGAATACATAAAAAGAAAAAATGTGTCAGTCAATAATATTTACGGAATTAAAAATAGTAATGAAAACATTTTTGTTGTCAACTCAAAGGTTGTACCGTACGATAAGTTTTTATTAATGAAATACAAATGTCACTTAAACGTTAAATACTGTGCATCAATAAAAAGCATAAAATACATATACAACTATATTCATAAAGGAAACGATAGGGAATTTTGTAAAATCATAGTGTAGTAAATTAACCAGTATATCTTGAAAATGGACAAAATATAGTTTTCGATGAAAACCAAATTTCTAGATCATTAAATAATTACAGCACACAACTTACAGAATGGTTCTAATTGTATAATACAGGTAAATTTACTTAATACTTAAAATACGCAAATATTCCAGAATATGATAATTGTAATAAAACGATTAAAAATTAGAAAAAAGATAAAGTTCCAGAAAATATACTGCTATTGGTAGATTAAATGTTATTTCTCCGAATGACTAAGGAAGATTATACATTTAGTTAATTTGAAATAAAAAATATGGTTGTACATCTTTTCAAGAATTAAAAACATATGAAGGTAAAACATATACAACTTTTAAAGAAACTGCAACAAGCATGGGTCTAATTGGATATGATTTACAAATTCAGACTATTTTTAAAAAGCTAGCGTTGGTATGTTACCAAATCACTTAAGGATATTTGTCGCATGGTTTTTACTTGCAGAAAATATTGAAGGTGATGAAATCTGGAGAATGTTCGAAAGAAAATTTACAAAAGACTATAAAATAAATAAAGAAAATCAAGCTCTTAAACAATTAAATAAAATGTTTAAATTAGAAAGTAAATGTCGTGAAAATTTGAATCCACCTGTTCCAGAGAATATTATTCTAGATGTAAATAACAATATTGACGAAATTTAATTATGTAAAAAAATGTTTGATGATATGGGAGATTAAGCAAAACACATAAACATATTTTAAAATCTATATGCAATGGTATGAATAAAATTTTTTCATTGGCGGTCTAGGAGGATCAGAAAAAGCTTTTATGTTCAAGACTTTGATTTATTATTTCATAATTGATAGTAAATAATATAGATAATGTATAGAAAATTAAAGCACTTAAGACTATATTTACATAGTAAGATCTAAAAAATTTTCTAACTCCCTGAGGGGGGGTAGCAGTGAGTGGTGGCATGGGGGGGAAGGGTAGGGTGAGATGTGGCCTGAGAGGGGCTATTCAGAAAAAAAAAATTTTACGCTTAATCACGGAGAAAACAAACAAATTTGAGAGGGTTACAAGGGTTTAGGGGGCGAGAAAGGCGTGGTAAGAAGTGACGATCTTTAAAAACACGTAAAAATAAAAAAAATACTCCCTTAATTTGGTGCTAGCAAGGGGGGAGCGGGGGGAGACGGGGCGGATAAAATAACAGTTCTTTAAACTATATATATATATATATATATAAAAGATTGTCTGAGTCATCAAGCTTGGCTTTGTCGTCGGTTAACTTTAATGTTAGAGTCAGTATGAAATAAGACTCTAAATCGCAAGCTCCGTTATTGTGAGACATTGTACAGAGGTTTGCTATCGGTAATTGTAATGATTCAAGTTAGTTTGAATATTGCGTCCATTGTAACTTTTATTATAAGCTTTCGCTAATTTGTACATATTGTAAATATTACAGTTATTTTACTGCATCTCACAAATGTTGATAAATTAATCCTTATCTCCTCTCGATTCGATCATCTCAAATGGGGACTTACAAATTATTACAATGGAGATCAAAGCAGAAATTTACTTTGTCTTGGAGGCTGGCGCAGATCCAAGAAGTACAGTGGTAAAAGTTAAGTGTATTCAGCCGCATGGTCAAGAGGAAATTTTTTTATTTCCGGCAGATAAGCAGACTAGTGCACAGCATTAACAACTTTTCGAGAATTCGATTGTTAAAAATGTCATCAAGAGTTTATAAGTTCGTAATAAATTTCGAAATATAGTATTAACTTTATCTAACGAACACAAGGACATTTACTGAGACATAAGGTAATGTTGTGTTTTTCAACGAATATCTTGAAGAGACAACTGCTGCTTAAGAGTCAATAGTAAACGGAGAGTTAACAACAACACCAGATAGGGAAAAAGCACCTTAATTTAGGATATTGTGATTGAAAAATTTAACGGTGAGAATTTAAAGTCGAGTATCTGGATAAATTTGTTTGTGCAGGAATGTGACAGAGTGGGAATCACTTAAAATAAGTATGCCAAAGTTTTAAGATTATTCTTAGATAAATCTGCAATGGATTAGTATGAAGCATTCGTTAAACAAAACACCTTTTTAAATTAGAAAGCGTTAAAAAACTCATTTATTGATACATTTTTGGCACAGTCCTGGACAAATATTACAGATAATTTTAATTTTTTTAACGGATCTATGTTAAAATTTGCATTAAAAAGAAGTTTATCACTAGAAATTGATGATAGCATGTCAATGAACACGCAAATTTATTTAACTGAATTTTATACAAAATAAATTAGATAGAAATTCTGTTCTTAAGATAGAAAATTTAGTGGCGAAATGAAAACAGTTTGGTAAAATTGAAAAAAATAATGATAATACAAATAAGAAGTCTCTTAGTGAAAAAATCCATGTAAATTTTGAGAAGAGTTAGGATTTAAAAACAGATTTGATTTGGTAAGAGTATGCTGTGATAAAGACAGGAAAATAAAAAAATCAAAAAACGAAAATATGAAGGTTATCAATAATAATGAAATACAGGAAATAATAGCTAGTTTCGTAGAGGCAAAGAACGTATAGTTCTCCCACTTATTAATGTAAAACTTTTAGCAAATAAGGTCCCAGAAATTGGTTTATATGATTCTGGTTCCAATGTTCTTTGATTAAGAAATAATTTTTAATTAATAAAATTAATATAAAGCAAGTAACAAGTGGGAGAGATACTCTTAAAGGTTTAGCAGGTTTAACGAAAACAGTAGGTACTGTAAAGCTAAAAATTTAAATTTGTAACATAGAAGAAAATTTTAAGTTTTTTATTGTCAAAGATAATGTGATTGATTGTGAATTTTTGATGGGATCAGGCTTGATAAAGAAATTCAGACTATGTGAGGATGAAAACCTAAATATATCACAAAAACAAAAGCTGAAACATATAGATAAACAAAATACCACGAGGAAAATAAGTGCAAACAGAATGGAAGATATTATAAAAAGAAATGAGATGAGTTTTGCTAATTCAAGATTTGATATAGGAACAGTTAAGGATTATGTAGCAACAGTAAAACCGACAGAAAACAAATATGATTAAAATAAACCCTACAGATGCTCATATCAAGATAAATCAGAAATCAAAAAACAAGTAGATGGTACGGTAAAAGCAGGATTAATAGAGACGTCAAGAAGTCCTTGTGCAGCTCCTATTACAATGGCTTTTAAGAAAAAAGAAGGAAAAAGATCGCGCTTTTGTATTGACTTCAAAGAATTAGACAAAATACTTGTACCAGAAATTCATTCTTTCCCAAGGATATATGATCTTACTATACGTGCCAAAAATTGTAAATATTTTACAAAACTATCTGTTAATTCGGCTTTCTGGTCGATTCCGGTGAGAGCAAAGGACAGACATAAGTTGGCATTTATCACTTACCATGGACATTGGCAATCGAATTGTTTACTTTTCGGTTAAAGACAGCACCTTCGGTATTTCAAAGAGTGTGAGCTAGCGTATTAAAAAAAAATAGTCTGGACGTTTGTGTGGTGAATTATATCGATGATATATTTGTGTTTTCCAAAAGTTATGAAGGACATGTAAATCATGTACAGCAGGTATTTAAAGCATTATCCAAACAAGGTTTCAAATTAAATAAAAAAAGTTTCAGTTTGCTCGTGAAACGATAAAATATCTAGGAAACAAATTAAAAAATAACAGCATTAAACCGATGAATGATAATTTAGAAGCGATAAACAAGTTTTCTACACCTAAAACAAAAAAAAGGGTTAGATAGTGTTTAGGAAAAATAAATTTTTATTTGGAATTTATTCCAAATCATATTATTTTGCTGGATCCTCTAAGAAATTTGTTGAGAAAGAATGTTTCATTTGATTGGAGTGAGAGATGTAAGAATGGTCTTGAATCGGAAAAAAGTATTTATGTTCGGTTCCCGCTTCAGCAATTTTCGATCCAGGGTCCCCTATGTATATATAATTTTTTTTTTTTATATTATAGTGCTGTACGTCAGGCTCCTTCTAAGGGTACTACTCAGGGCACTTAGCACTTGGAAGAGAGAAGGAAAGAAGGATGGGAGGGGATAGGGGGTGACTAACACTTAAACATAGACCTAATCCTACAACCTTTCTGCATTCACCCGAGGAGAGAAGCCCCCCGTGGGCCAGGGAAACCCAGGAAAACCCGTAGGAGAAAATTCTGGGGAACCTGGCCTGGAACGGCCCAGTGTATTGCCCAAGTTCTGTCCGGGTGTCTATACGTCTCTAGACACAAGGACTAAACTCCTGCACACCTCCCGCTCACGTTGTCTGCAACGACAGAGAAACAATTAATCGACCCTAGAACAAAAACAGCAAAGGCAAGACGACGAGACTCAAACAGTCACCCATCCAAATTCTAGCGGTGCCAAGTGCTGCTTGACTTTCAAGATCGACGGAGCTGCGACTCTACCACTGCGCCACCGTGGTGCACCGTGTCGGTTACCCTATATATATTTACATGGATGCTAGTATTGAAGGAGTCGGAGCAATATTGAAACAACCTCAGGAATATGGTTCCATAAAATCAGTATTTTTCTTCTTCAAAAAGCTGGCAGATGCTCAGAAAAAAAAGAAAGCTATTTTTATAGAGTGTTTAGCTATTAAGAAAGCGATATTGTATTGGCTATATCACCTTATAAGAGAAAAATTACTGTTTTTTCAGATCATAGACCCTTAGAAAATTTTAATATTAAAAAGAGTGATGATTCCGAATAACTGCAGATTTCAAATTACATCTCGCAATTTTATTTTGAGATAATTTACAACCTATAAAAGATAATATTGGAGCTGATTGTCTATCCAGAAACCCGGTTTTAGATTCACATGAGAATTCAGATGATAATTCAGTCATAAATATTTAAAAATTTTTGAAACTGCATGATATTAAGAAGGATCAAAAATTGTTAAAAATAGATGATAAATGTACGATTAAAAATAACATAATATACAAGACTCCAAACAGTAGAGAAAAAATATGGATTACTGAAGACTTTGGAAAATTTCTAATTCAAAACAAACATATCATTCAAGGTCATATTGGCACCAAACAGTTGATTTTAACATCAAGTCAGAAATTTTATTTCAAAAATATGTATAAACACATAAGATTAATCTGTAAATTTTGTGAAACTTACATTAGAAATAGGTCAAGAATTGGTTGTTTTAAGGCACCTTTATCTCAGCTTGGACCAGCAAAAGAAACTTTTGAGATAGTATCTTTAGATACAATAGGAGAATTTAAAGGTAACAAAAGTTTAAAAAAATATTTGCACCGGGCTGTAGATCACTTTACACGATTTGCATACATAATCACATCAAAGACTCATGTGGCGAAGGATTTTGTTAATTTAATCAAAAAAATAGAAAAAGATGGAAATGTTAAGTTCGTATTATCAGATCAGTATTCTGGTATCAATTTAGCACAGTTTAAACGAGTTTTGAAGGAAAAGTATACAATAATGGGTTTTACGGCAGTAGATTGTGCATTTTCCAATGGATGGAATAAAAGAAGGAACCAAACATTAATAATCAAAATACGACGCAAGATTTTTAAAAACAAAAATAACTCTTGTCCGCAGGTGGCAGAAAAATGTATAAAGGACTACAATAACAAAATCCCTAGTTCAACAGGATTTACTCCTTACTAGTTGCTTACAGGATTTAACAAATCATTTCTACCCGAGGAAGTAAATGATAAAAATTTGTGAAATTTAAAAGAAAACAGAAAATGAGTACTAAAAAGATCACAAGAAATTCACAGTGAAAATAAGAAATATTATGATAAAAATGTAAAACGAATCACTTTTAAAGTAGAAGATTTTTTTTACATACAGAATGTTAATAAATTAAATAGAGACACAACGAATTTAGTTAGAATTGGTTCATTTGAGATTAAAGAGAAAATTTCTGATGTCATGTATTTAATAGACAGTAGGCTTAGAAAAAATAAATTAAATATTTTTCACGCTAGTAAGCTCGTTCCTTATTCCGATGGAGATAGATATCCTTGGTCTTATATAGGGGGGATGTGAGGTTGTGTGAGTGATCAAGCTTTGCTTTGTCGTCGGTTCACTTTGATGTTAGAGTGAGTATGAAATAAGACTCTGAGTCACCAGCTCCGTTATTGTGAGACATTGTACAAAGGTTCGCTGTCAGCAATTTTAATGCTTCAGGTTAGTTTGAATATTGCGTCTATTGTAACTATTATTATGAGCTTTCGCTAATTTGTATATATTGTAAATATTACAGCTATTTTACTCCATCTCACAAGTGTTGATTAATTAATCCTCATCTTCTCCCGATTATATCTTCTTAGAGTGGGACTTACATACATATATATGTATATATATATATATATACACTAGTGGGGCTTCGGCTCCCTGCGCGCTCCGCGCGCCAACCCCCAAATTTCAATATTTATATTCTCATGTTTGAAAAATGAATGATAAAGTATATTTTTTCATACACATATGCGTACAAACATAGATAACCAAAGTGATCTCATAAAAATTCGCCAAAAATTTAAACAGATATAGTTAATAAACGAAATTAGTTTACTGATTTATTAAATAATTGGTAATAATTTGTTACTAATAATGACTTAAATTAATTTTTAAGGTCAATTTTGATTTATATGTTTGTAAATACAAAATTTACGCAATTACTATTATTACAGAAATAGTTATGAGCCTTTGTTATCTTTGGTAATGTTAGAATTAGTTATGGATACAAGTTTATAATAATACATCATTTTGAAACTTTTTCTCGATATTTATAAATCTAAATAGTTCATTTTTTTTTTCACTTACGTCATTTATAGATTTTTATGAACTTCTACATTTACTTTGTTTGTTACATAACTATTTAAAATTATTTTCTTCTTATATTAGTACTAAAATTCTTTAAAATTTAGTAACTTTTGTAATTGATTATACATAATACAACTTGTTATAATTTTTTTTTATATTTTCATATTGTAATAATTCATAACGCGTAACATATTTCTCAACTTTTATCTTTACTGTCGTTTCTTATTAACCTACATAAATATCTTATATTTTGATACGAATTAGCTTCCTTCAGCGCATCCTTCCATTATCTTTTAATCTTATATTGCTGACTGATATTATAAATACTTTATTTGATGTTTTTTCCTCTCTTTACATAGCAATGTAAGCTTTGTATATTTTTTTCTTTTTTCGTTGATCCCTTGGTTAATCACTTAAAAACTTCTAAGCTTACCTATATCTTATCATTTTAACTTTATTTTTGTCTCTGCTTTTTTCTTTTCCTTACATATAACAGATGATATAAATGTCAATTACCATATATTTTCATCATTTTTTTTGATCGACAAAAGTCTTCCTTTCCTTTACAAAATTATGTTTGATCTTGTCAAGTTTATTTTTCCAAGTTGTTCTTTTTATAAATCCTATCGTTTTCCAATCTGTCACTTTTTTATGCATAACTATATATTTTTTGCCTATTTTGTAATATTTTTATTGATTAAGTCCGTTAATTCTTCGACTAGTCATTATGGCCACCTGCTCTTGTATATTTGTGTTATGTGCAAAAAGTAAATTTATTCCCATTTTCTTATGCCTATTTCTAAGAGAACCCTTTTCGACTCTATTTGTCATATCTCACATAGCATCGTACGTTCCTGAAACGTTTCAGTAACGGGAATTCTCAAACATTGAAACGTTTTCTTGAAAGGACTAGAAACGTTTCTGGAACGTTTTTAAAACGTTTTTTTGTCCGCCTCAGTCAGTAATAAAGAGTTATCTGAAACATTTCTGAAACGGTCTTAAAACGTATCTCAGTGTCAATTGATTTATAACAAAAAAAAATATTAAAATTAGTTTGAAATGCGTCAAAAAATATAGCAAATGATTAACAAAATTTCAACAATAATAAAAATGTAAAAATGCAGAAAAAAAAGCCTTTCAAGAGTAGGATTAGACCTCGCGTCGCAGAGTTGCAAGGCAAGCATCTTATACACTTGGCCCAAGTGAATGAGATACAGCAGAAATTAATTTGGTCCACATAAGGTACATTAGCAAATTGTTTTTGTTTTTCTAGTTTTTAAAATTGAATTTATAATAATCTCAATTCAGATTTTTAATTTCATGAATCAAAATTGTTCCGAAAATCAGAAATGAAAGTATAAGAGCTTAGTTTTAGAGGGACCCTACTACCTATAATTCTACTAACAATTACTCTATAACTAAGTACTTATACTGCTATTTCTGATTTTTATAATAATTCTGATTTATTTATTCAAAGTATATGGGCAGAGCCTAATTACATGAAGATAAAATAAGGTATATCTATTTATAATAAACTGCATGATATAAAATAAAATAAAATAAAAAAAATAATTCAAAATAATATTACATTCGACATACAAAAAATTATTATTTATGATGATAAGGTAAGATTTATGAAATTGAAAATCTAAATTAAGCTAATTATTCATTCAATTTAAAAAATAAGAAAACCAAAAACAATTTGCGAATGTAATTTATATGGAACAATATAACTTCTGCTGTATTTCATTCGCTTTGGCCAAGTGGATAAGATGCTTGCCTTGCAACTCAGCGACGCGAAGTCAAATCCTACTCGTGGCAGGTTTTTTTATCTGCATTTTTTTATATCTATCATTGTTAATATTTGTTCAATCATCTGTTATAACTTTAAACGCATTTGAAACAATTTTAAATATTTTTTTTGTTATACATAAATCGACACTGAGATACATTTGAAAACCGTTTTGAAAACGTTTCAGATAACTCTCTATTACTGAGCAAGGGGGACAAATAAAGGTTTTTGAAACGTTTCTAGCTTATCAAGGAAGCGTTTCAATGTTTCGCAATTAACGTTTTTTAAACGTTTTAGAAACGTACGATGCTATGTGGGATATATCCTCGTACGCTTGCATTTAAACCGAATACGATACTTGTAATTCTAAATCTATTTTTTCTCCTTTTTCCTTTTTTTCTTATTCCAAAATCCATGCCTTTCTTGCTCACCTTTAGGTTTCGTATATAAGAGCGTCCAGCGAGATCGGGAAACCCTGTGTGTAAGGCGCATTTTTTGCTCGAGCACAATGTGTTCAACTTCCTTGTACGGATTGGAAAAAATCTAAAAAACACAATAAAATAATAGAAATCGATTGATTTTGACCTGCTTTTTATAATGGTGCTATTATTTTTTGCTCAAAAACCTTTCCTTGCGTTAAAATATGTCTTTGAATTTATCGTCGTTTCTGTCAAATTCGCCACCGTTTTTACAATTAAAATTAACACGAATAAAAAGAGCAATACTAGTAGAATGGGAGAGCAAGAAATGCGTAAATGGCAAGCAAATGATGACGCTGACTTTGGGTCAGCCACGTTTGACAGACAACTATATAGTTATAGTGCAAACTGTAGAATTACTGATAGCTACTTGACATTTATCATAACATAGTTTACGTTATGTATAAGTAGAAGTTATAAACTTTACTTGGTCCGCTGGATAGTTCACGAACAATGGAAATCACAACTTAAGAAACTGTAAAGCTTGAATTGGTTTGAAAATTTCTTTAAGGATCGTATATTACTGTATGTGATTTTTCATACTAACATAATCGTATTTTTCATTATGTTGTCGTTGAATAATTGAAATAGAAATTGATAAAGTCATTTACATATTTTATATTTATTTTTTATATATAGTGTAAATTATAGATTTTGTTGGATATTTTAATACTTATTAGCATAAAATAGATAATTATGTGTAACTATGAGGAAAAAGCAATTATTAGACTATGTAAACAGAAACTTTTCGGCTGATCTATCCGATTATTGTAATAATGTATGATTATACTATGTGCGTTATCCCGAAACGCAATAGACTACTGCTTAAATTATAAATTACCAAATAAATTATAAATTCATAAACAGTTTAAAGGGAGCAATTCTATTTAGTTGTTTAGTTCTAAGTGCTTGGTTTTTACTTGAGTTGGATTCCATGTTTTGCTGAATTTTACGGGTCTCTTAATATGTGTTTAATCAGCGTTATAACGGACGTTAACGGGTTCTATTTCCTGCCTCAGAAGAGCCAATTTAGTTATTCTTGACGTAGTAGAAAAACATTGTATGATGACAAATTTTTTCTTTTTCTCAAATATAGATATTAGCTCTCATAAAATGTGACTATTTTTCTATGTTGTCAGAAGCATTTGCTATTCAGCCAACCTTGTCTATTCATAATTAAAAGTTAAATACACTTTTACAGTACGTATAATACACATAATTAAAGTCCTAATGTTATTTTGTATTGATAACACATGGTATGCGATTAGGAGATCTTAGCTTATAACTGTTAAGATATAATTTTCTATATTTTAGCACTATTTTGGTTTGCGAACCCCATTTTTTTTTGCACCATCTGCATGTATCGGAAGGTCCGCCCCATTCCTGTGAGAATTGTTATCATAGCATGTTATTTATTTCGAAATCTAATAAAATATTCTGTTTGTACTCTTAATTAGTAAATACATGATATATCAATAAACATTATGAGCGTGCAAGTGTATTTGTTTACTTGGTTGTAGGTACTCAAGTTGTATCATATTTTTATTTCCAAGAACCCAAGTGATAAAAACAATAAATATTTTTGACTTTAAATATTTATTTTTCCTTTGAATATTAGGTTAAAGTATATTGGGTCTTTCTGTTGAAGGAGCTAGAGATTCATATATATATGCTTTTCTTTGAAATAATTTGGAATTAGTGGATAAATTATTTATTATTAAATATTGTAATCGGGTGTTTTTATTTGGTGACGTGGTTTAATGTGCGTGGGTTTTATTTTATCGAAATTTAGTATTAAACTTAAGAGTACGGATTTCGGGTAAGTATCTGTTGCATCAGCTGTATCACTGACGGTCATTTTTTTAATTTCCTGTCTTAGTACAGCAATGTGATTATTTTTTACGTAGTGGAGAACTGTGTTAAAACACATGTTTTCTTTCGGACAAATTTAGGGCTTGATTGCCCTAAAATATGTTTGGTTTTTTCCCTTGTCAAAAGCATGTGCTATCAAGCAAACCCTGTTCATTTACGTCATGATTAAAAGTATAATACACCTGTACAGTAAGTATAATACACGAAAATATATTGTTTATAATATTTTGTAGGAAACAGTTATTTACGTAACAAGTTCGGAAAAGAGGATTTCCCGCACAAGTGATGATTGACTCGCACAGGTGGCCGGATTTGCTGGGAACGAGTCCCAGTTGATCACACATGTGCGTAGCACGAGTGTGATCCCACGGCACGAGCTACCAGCAACGGCCACTAATGCTAGTCAATCACACTAGTGTGAGAAATCGTCCCGCACGAGTTGCGTACAAGATTTTTTGCAATATGTGTGAGGAAAATAGAATGATACATTAAATAAATTAAGAGAAAGTAAAAATAATTTGTATTAAATTGTTTCATATTGTTTATGACGTACATTAACACACGTTTACATACTAAGACACTCGCTTGTGCACCAACCTAGTAACAAATGTCAGTATCATCATTTAAAGACCATTGCGGTCTACAAAAATTGATAGATAATGTGTAGTGAAAAAGGTGGTGCGGTGTCCAGGGGCGGTAGCCTCGGTGGGGGTGCAGGGGGCAAAGACCCCGCTGGGGGTACAGGGGGCGAAGCCCTCCGCTATAAAACAACGAACGGGCTCGTTCAACAAAAAAAGTAACTGCTTTATCGTGAATCTATAAGTAATACAAATTATGCAGCAGCGATGAAAGTTCGAATGTTTTGACGGTTGAGACTTGAGACTATACCAAGTACAGGGACATGTGCATACAACTATTACCTATACTGTACCCGCGGGGTGTGTATTGAGGATACTATCTACTTATCATTCAGGTATTAATAGGGTGTTTATTGCATGCCGATAATGCAGTTTGCTGGTAAAAGATTTATTAAGTGTTCAAAATAGCACGCGCATTATACGATTAAAAAAATAATTTTTTTGTAGTGTTGAAGAAAATTGTCAGCAGTGCGGGAAAGGTGTGCGGCATAGGATTTCCCGCACACTGTGCGGAA